>CAUYLG010030298.1:82500-122314 GCA_963573385.1 Cacajao melanocephalus | reverse complement strand
TTTCTGTTCCTGTGTTAGTTTACTGAGAATGATGGTTTTCAGCTTCATCCATGTCCCTGCAAAGGACATGAACTCATCCTTTTTATGGCTGCATAGTATTCCATGGTGTATATGTGCCACATTTTCTTTATCCAGTCTATCATTGATGGGCATTTGGGCTGGTTCCAAGTCTTTCCTATTGTGAACAGTGCTGCAATAAGTATACGTGTGCATGTGTCTTTATAGCAGAATAATTTATAATCCCTTGGGTATATATCCAATGTTGAGATTGCTAGGTCAAATGGTATTTCTGGTTCTAGATTCTGGAAGAATCGCCACACTGTCTTCCACAATGGTTGAACTGATTTACACTCCCACCAACAGTATAAAAGTGTTCCTATTTATCCACATTCTCTCCAGCATCTGTTGTTTCCTGACTTTTTAATGATCACCATTCTGACTGGTGTGAGATGGTATCTCATTGTGGTTTTGATTGGCATTTCTCTAATGACCAGTGATGATGAGCTTTTTTCTCATATATTTGTTGGCCGCATAAATGTCTCCTTTTGAGAAGTGTCTGTTCATATCCTTTGCCTACTTTTTGATGGGGTTGTTTGTTTTTTTCTTGTAAATTTGTTTAAGTTCTTTGTAGATTCTGGATATTAGCCCTTTGTCAGATGGATAGTTAACACATATCACATTTTGTTCAAATACCTTGTTTACTTCTCTGTTTCCAATTAAAGGATAAAACCCTTGAAAACAGAGAGTATCTGATTTAGCAATGAATCTTCAGCTTACATATAGGGCAGGGCACATGGTGATTGTTAAAAAATTGTTGTTGAATAAAACCTTTTCAAACAAACTCCAGACCAGTATTTACTTCTGATCTTCATTATCTTCCATGAAAAACATTTCCAATTATGTAAGTGGGATGGGTTGGAAAACACAATTTGCTTTTGGAAAATCAGTTTAAATTCAACTTTATTAGTACAAATGTATTTCATAAACTGAAAAATTGCTCTAACTATATATTCTTGCATAGATATATACTTAATGCATATTTATCTACCTATAGATAAATCTCTGTCTACTTATCTTCAAATACTTTTTGAACAGTGTTCATCATCATCAACATTATGTTTATTGGTGCTTTAGTTAATTTGCATTTCCATGTCACCAAACACCACAGTGCTAGGTGCAGTACATCTAAGCACATTCTAATTGCTTTCTGTCTGTCTAACAAGATACCTGTTTTAGTGCTCATCACTTCCCTTCCTTGGCACACACATGATGTTTAACGGGAAAAGTTTTTTTAATAATAGGTTGTTTGAACAACAGACTCACAAAATTCCTGAAAATATGACAGCAAACTCTCATGAACCAATATGAGATAGCTTCAGCACACCACTCTTCTTAATAAGTACGTACGCAGTGGAAGTATTCATGTGGCTAAAAACTCCAGCTATCTCCATTACCACCAGTATTAAAATGGTAACCCTAATTTTAGTGGTAATTATAATTATACATACATTAATTGTATATTTATAAATATAATTGTATAAATTCAAATCAATTTTAATTAAGAATACATTAATTGTATATACATACATTAATTGTATATTTATAAATATAATTGTATAAATCCAATTCTTAATTCTAATTATGAATTCAAAATATGCTGTATTTATACAGTTGAATATTTTACTGCAATAAGAATGAACAAACTTATATGCAACAACATGGATGAACCTTCCAAATTTACTGTTGAATTAAAGGAATCAGTCACAAAGAGTACAAACTATATGATTTCATTTAAAGTTCAAAAACAAGCAAAACTCATCTATGGTATTAGAAATCAGGATAGATTTTATACTTAAAGGAGTGGGTGGCTTTATGATAGGGGCTTCTGGGGTTCTGGTAGTATTTTTTTTAAATCTGACTGCTGGTTACATGCATCTGTTCACTTTGTGAAAATTTATTAAGCTGTACACTTAGTACTTTTGTACTTTGTGTACTTTTCTGTGTGTGTGTAATACTTTAATAAACATGAACTAGAAAAACAATATTGGCTGAATTGGAAGATGTATTTGGGAACTTGGTAATTAGTATATTTGAGGTATAACTTACCTAATTAAGTCCATTTGAGATACAGCCAAAAACTATTTTATGGTTTAACAAAGAATTAGTGGTTTTTTATTTTATTTTTTTAGACGGAGTTTCACTCTTATTGCCCAGGCTGGAGTGCAGTGGCACGATCTCGGCTCACTGCAACCTCTGCCTCCCAGGTTCAAGTGATTCTCCTGCCTCAGCCTCCCAAGTAGCTGAGATTGTAGGCGTGCACCGCCATGCTCGGCTAGTTTTGTATTTTTTGTAGTGATGGGGTTTCACCATGCTGGTCAGGCTGGTCTCGAACTCCTGACCTGAGATGATCCGCTCACTTCAGCCTCCCAAAGTGCTTGGATTACAGGGGTGAGCCAGCACGCCTGGCAGGTTTTTCTTAAGGAACGAGATCATGTCCTTTGCAGTTATATGGCTGAAGCTGGAAGCCATCATCCTCAGCAAACTAACACAGGAACAGAAAACAAAGCACCACATGTTCTCACTCATAAGTGGGAGTTGAACAATGAGAACACGTGGACACAGGGAACGAAACAACACCCACCTGGGCCAGTCGGGATGGATGGCTAGGGGAGGGAGATCATTAGGACAAATAGCTAATGCATGGGGCGCTTAAAACCTAAATGACAGGTTGATGGGTGCAGCAAACCATTGTGGCACACATATACCTATGTAACAAACCTACATGTACTGCACTTGTATCCCAGAACTTAAAGTAAAATAAAAATAAAAAGAGTATATTCATAGAAATTTCAACAATTTTTAACAATAGTTTTGCCTCTCAGGAAAATTCAGCAAAACTATGCTTACAGTTACCTTTGAAAATTATTTTAAATAAATATTAGAAATATTTTTAAAATGAATCAGGTTTTTCTTGTACTCTTGTGCTTCAGTTGAAATGTTTGCCATTCCTTGAACTCATCTGGTGCTCTTCTTACATAGCCTCTGCTCTTACCTTTTCTTCTATCTGAAAGCCTTCCTAATCTCTGCCTATTGAAATTTTAAAGTATTATTTTCATATGTAAGTCATTCTTGAATTGTTTTAGGTATAATTTCTGTAAGAGTATCTTTTATCTGCTGTGTATCTTTCACCATATCAGAATTGAAGATTACGGCCTGGTGTGATGGCTCACACCTGTAATCCCAGCACTTTGGGAGGCTGAGGCAGGTGCTTCAGCTGAGGTCAGGAGTTCGAGACCAGCCTGACTGACATGGTGAAACTGCGTCTCTACTAAAAATATAAAAAATTAACTGGGCATGGTGGTGGGCATCTGTAATCTCAGCTACTTGGGAGGCTCAGGCAGGAGAATCGCTTCAACCTCAGAGGCGGAGGTTGCAGTGAGCCAAGATCACGCCATTGCACTACAGCCTGGGCAACAAGAAGGAAACTCTGTCTCAAAAAAAAAAAAGAAAAAGAATTGAAGATTAGTTTGGGCATAGTTAGATGTACTTTTCTGGGCTCAGGAGTGTTAGGAAAGTACAAGTCTTCCTGCTGTATAAGTGGGGCATTGTTGTTTCAGGCTTCCACTACTGCATCAAATACAACTTTCTGTTTCATATCTTAGGAGTATTTCTATTGTCGTCATTGTAATTATCCAAGACAAATTTTCGTAAAAATGTTTTGTCTTCATCTGCATATTATCAAGCATCTTTATAATCGCCTTTGAAATGATTTTGAATTCCATGAAAATGTAGTAGACAGTGGGAAATTTCACATCTCCTTTCCAGTAAGAGATCTTGGACACATACTTTATTAGTTACTGGTAGTTGGCTGTGATTCTAGAGGTAATAAAGTATTGATATCTTTCTAGACCTCTGAATTTAAGACTAATTAAAAAGCCCAAAATCAATTTGAATGTAGATTGTGAGGAAGTGAGTGTCATTTTTTGTCTGGTCATGTAAGCATCATAACCCTGCTGATTAGTGAAGATCAGGTTGAGACTGCAGCTGTCTCTGACAGTGTGATGTTGTTTACTTGCGATACTTGCCAGTCTGTTTATGAACATTCTTCAACTGATATATTCATGCCTAGGTTAAGAGTGTATGTCAAGTGACTTATAACTGCCGACTGCCATTTTGAATAGAATTAATTTTGTATTTATGTAGTTGATAAATTCATTTCTTTTCTGTTTGATTCTATCTTGGAATGCTTCTGAGAGTTTGTACTTAAAACAGTTTATTTCTGAAAGGGACCAGTTTAAGTTTTGTTTTCTCCAGTTTTACAGTGGGTTTAACTTTACATTTATGTTGTTTTTCTGGGTTGTAAGAAAAATGAAATTTTATGTTTATTTTTTTTTAAGTAAAGTTCTTTTAACGATATTTTCTACTTTCTCTAGCATGAATAAACCAATAATTATACTTTCCTAAAGCAACTTGCTGCCCTTATACACTCTGTGATTCTGTTGTTGGCACACTTGTTTTTACTAGTCTCTTGCATGCAGAATTTTAGATTTTTACAGTGTAAAATTATAGGCAAGTAGCCAGCTGTCACATTCTCGAGGTCAGATACAACTACCATATATGAGATACACTGTTTTGGCTTCATACTCCTTGCCAGATTGCTAAGCAGATGTTCTAGGGTATAATTCAGGAAACTGGGACCTCTTGAAACATTCCCTGAGAGTCACTTTTGACATCTCTGAATCATTTATTTAGAGGTAATTAGTTCTAGTAAAAGTGAAAATGCATTGATATTAAAAGAACAGAATTATTTTACAGTGTTTGGGAGTTATAACCATGATTAGAAACTTGATTCTGGATGTGTATCTAATGTTGGAAAAGTATTTATTTTAACATAGGAATACGTTACAAGTTAGCATTTTCCTACCTTTTTAAAAAATTTGGAGACCAATAGCAAAAAAAAGTACTTTTTTATAGACTTCAACAGTTAGCCGTTGACTTCATTTTACATTGAAGTACTTAACAGACTTTTCCACTTTTATACAGAAAATATGTTAAAGAAAGCTGTAAAAGTACTATTTCTTCTCTAATAGATGTACATGTCCTGGTACTTTTCCCATATAGCTCATCAATATTTTTTATTGGTACTGTATTTTTTGATAATTAATACAAAACTCCCTTATCTAAACTTGTAACCTTCATAAAATACTGTTCTAAATCTGTAGTTTTCTTGTCCTGTTATTAAAATATCAATGGCACGAAAGATAAAAATTTAAACTAGTTTACTTAACTCTTATGATTGGATTTAAGCTAGATTACTTAATTCTTATGATCTAAAAGTTTGGAAAAACTTTTAAAAAATAAGTCCATTATGATGTGTTCATTTAGATATCTTTGTCCGTACTTAGATAAAAAAGGGGCCAAATAACTTGTGTTTATATCAATTGTATTTCATTTGTAATAAGCATTATGCTTTGCAGAAAAGTGCTTTACACAAAACAGTATAAAATTCAATACCTTGTTATTTGGAAAGTTGTTAGGCTACCATATTTTAAGGAAGGTGAGAGTAAATAGTAGGAATAAACATCTAAATCTCATTTATATTTGCCTATGGGTGAAAATTTGAATTTAAAGTTAACATGGATCCATTGCTCATTCAGGGTACGCATAACAAACACTTCAATCAAACTAATGAAATCTCAATGTGAAAATCAAACTCTAAAACTGCCTCTGTTCTTTCTCAATTCTTTTATTTTTCCCATTTCATATTTTGGATGAATAGCGTTGCAGTGAGATTGGTACAAAAGACCAATCTCAGCAGTTCTTCCCGAGTTGTAGAGAAGTAAATAAAGATGTTAGCTTATAAAACTTATCCTAGTTTCTAAGCCTATGTGGATATACAACCTTAACTTTCCATAGTTCCGCTGGACTGAAAGTTGTGTTCCAAATAAGAAAAAACAAAGGGATGGCTTATGTAGATTTTAGAATTGAAAGTGAAGCAGAGCTATGATGTTTACAGACAGAAAATTAATGATTTTTATAGATAAGCCCTTAGCAGGGTATTTGACAGTTGAATATCAGTAATCTCCAATTGAAGTCTCCCTTTTCTCTTCTTCTTTTTTCCTTCCCTTTCCCCTCCTCTCTTTTTTACATGTATACACCCAGATTAGCAAGTCATAACTCTAGGGTATCAAATTACTGTGGTTTGTCAATTCTGTAATAAGATGCACATTTTCTTAATAATTTAACACCTCAAATTGGATGCAGCTGCCTTTTCTTCACCTAAATTTGGAACCAATTGAGAGAAAAAGAGTGAGATGATAAAGATCAATGTGTCATCTTTATTAATAATAAATAATAGATTGGAAAATAGGTAGGTAAGCAGGCCTCCCAATGTGAAGTTTACGGTACTGAGGAGCAGAGAAGAATGTGTGCTTTTTATGGCTGTCCAGGGTGAGGGAGGAGGAGCGAGAGGCTGAGCCACAAGTAGCGGTTCATCAATCACATGGGTCATCCCTATGCTGGGGAAGAATGAGCAAGGCTAGAATCGTTAGTTCACATGGAGACCAGCTGAGGGAGGTTAAGTGTTTTCCCTTAACACAGTGAAGCCACAGTCTAGGATCCAGATCTCACTCCAAAACCAAGCCCTTTCCTAGGTCTTTTTCCAAATTTTCCTAATTCACCAAGAGTGCTTTAAAATACAGAATCTCAAACTTAGTGGAATTTACTAAGATCATACTCCTTTTTGCATTTTCTCCTTTCTGTCTCCAACCTCTTTTTTGCCTCATATTTCTACTTACATGTTTACTTGCTGCCAACACTTCCTGGTTCCTCTTAGTTTCTTTGTTTCTCAGAGATGGTTTTTGTTTTCTTTTTTTTCCCCGTGGCACATTCCAAGCAGTTTTCTTCATTTTGGGATGAGCCTTTTTTTCTCAATGCCCTAAATTCTAACACATTTGAATCTCCTGCATTATTTTCTTCCTCTGTCTTTGGTTACTTCCTATTCAGTTCTCTTGAGGTGAGTTTGACCTCAGTGTTTTCTTTACACGTCACCTCCTACATTTGTTCTGCTGTATAGTTTCTCTCTTGGCCAATCGTAGTCCTCCTACCGGGGCTAATAGAATTCACTTGCATTAGAAAGTGTTAGTACTTAAGAAAAAATTGTTTTTTCAAATCACATGGTATTAATATGCTCATTTGATCCATACAGCCTGCCGTAGGATTGATTTCTTCCTTGGAGAATTAGCATTCAAGAAACCCACGTTTGCATTTTATCGCATCCACCGTAGCTCATCTGGATTGGAACTATCATTCCATGGTGAATTTTGCAGAAAAGAGTTTTACTACATGAAACACCTAGGTAAATGCACAAGAATGAGGGTGAAAGAACATATTCTTTTTCATTTCCTTCAGAATGAAAATTAAAGTATGCCACATTTGCCAATGTATAAGGCATATTAAAATTATACTCAAGAATTGGAAATATACTAGCTGAGGCAAGAAAAATTTTTGCCCATTCATGGATTACACAGGCCTAGCCTAGCAAATGGATGGTATCTTCAATGTATTGCATTTGGTATTTTTGTACTGTGATTTAAATCTTAATATCATAAAGCTATACTTAGTAATAAATTTGGTAGCTCCACTCAGATAAAAACTGATTGTATAACAGAAAGGAAAGTGAAGACACCTAGGAAATCAGAAAAGCTGGTCTTAGTAGTGAAGCCCCTCATTAGTGAAACAGAGAATTAGAGCTCTTCCTCAAATTTTACTTTGTCTTGATTTGAGATTATTTTTCTCAATAACTGATCAGAGATAGGGTTTTCTTCTTAGGTGGTAAGAGATATGTTGAGCTTTTTCAACATATCTTCCCATGGATAAGGGGGGACAAGTAGTTTTTTCTTTCCATAGTTCAGTGACCTGTCATCAACCATAGTCCAAAATATTAGGTTAAAAATTCCAGAAATAAATCAGAAGTTTTACATTGCACACCATTCTGAGTATTATGATGAAATCTTCCGCCATCCTACTTTGTTTCACTCAGGATGTGAATCATCGCTTTGTCCCACATACCCAGGACTCTAAGCTAATCTGTCTTAGCATGTCATGGAGAGTGTGAACACATTATCTAAGACACCAATACTGGGCAAGTTATGGGCTTTCTTCTCTGGCCAACAAATAATTCGTTCTGACATGTTTCGTTTACTATAATTTGGGTAGTTTAAATAAAATTATAAGTTTCTCATTCTCAAGAATCTTTAAGACAGTTTCTTACTATCACAGTCTCGTACAGTGCTGTGTGTAAATTACATATTAAGGAGGAAGAATTGGCAAATTACTAGGTCATATAGGGCTTTCTTTAATATCAGATATTTTCTGTGATCTAGTTGTTCATCATCATTCTTATAACTAATAGATACAAAATTAATAGAATAAGACATTACATTTTATAACAATCTAAAGTGTATCATTCTATGGGGGGAAATGCTTTCTAAGTGTTCTTTTTTTAATGATCACACCTTTTGAAAAATTTGAAAATTTTCAGTTATTGCTAATGTGAGATTGATTACCTTAATGTAGTCGTAGTTAAACAGTCAGGAGAAACATTGAGAGCCATTTTACATTTGACAGTATCCAAGGTCTACATTCATTTTATACTCCTTGAGAGCACCGAGTAGAGTCTGTACATGAGAGATGATAAAGTTATTTCTTCAGTGAGCTAAAGTGGACTAAGAAAAAGCAGAGGTCTTCTCAGAAGCCTGTATTATTTAATACTTTAACAATGCTGCATGCCCAGCCTGTTTTCGAATTACATATTCCTTCCCTCTGACCCTCCAGCTAAATCCTCTGGGTAGTTACTGAACAAGTCATTCAACACTTTAGAGACTGGTGGGTCTAATCTTACTTGTTTCCTATGTGCTGTTTGTTTCCTATTCACTACTTGGTTCTCCTATCTCTTGATTTTCTTTCTCAATACCTTCTGCCATCCTGAAAACATTTGTTGGTAATATATATTGGCAAATTAGACAGTTATTGGTTATGGGATACCCCAGCTCTTTTGGTGATATTAAAAGCTTTTTCAGTGGTTACAAATTGGCGCTCTCTCTGCCATTCTTTTACAAGTAGGGATCCAAATGACCCATATCCCGGTCTTCATTTAGAAGATTCACTTTCATTTATCTGGTTATCCATTCAGTGTACATTTCCCGAGGGATTGCAGGAAGCAATGGCATATGGTAGTTAAAACTTGAGCATTAAATCATGGATTTATCACCAAGTTTCTTTATGAAACATGCCAGTTATTTAACCTTTTTTATTTTGCTTCCTTCCTTTTTCACACCCTTTTGTTTGTTTTTTCACTTTTTCCCTTAAGGGTTTGTTAGTGGTTTTTAAAAATGATCTATGAAAGCATGTTAATTTTTCATCATGTAGCTACAAGTACAATCATCTAGGTTCTATGAAGACCTCACCCCATGTCCAGTCTTTCCACATAGTGTTCTATCTAGTTTTGTGCCTTCAAATATGATCTGAAGGCTTAATTATATAATTAAGCTTCCTAGAAAACACAATTTGGATAATGTCCCTTCATTGCTCAGAAACTTTCCACTCTTGTTTCTCTGTCCTTCTCTTCCCATTTTACTAACCATTGGTATATAAGTTTCTCTATGTATCCTTTTGGATACATATTACATATATGAACTTCAGTAACATGTTTCACTTACAGGGTGTGTGTGCGTTCATTCTGATAGAGTGTTCTTTTTTTGGTATGTTTGTTTTTAAGACAAAATCTCACTCTCTTGTCCAGGCTAGAATACAGTGGTGTGACCATAGCTCGCTCTAACCT
Source organism: Cacajao melanocephalus (assembly GCA_963573385.1). NCBI lineage: Eukaryota > Metazoa > Chordata > Mammalia > Primates > Pitheciidae > Cacajao > Cacajao melanocephalus. The sequence continues at coordinate 112,473 of CAUYLG010030298.1, read as the reverse complement.
TGAACTTTTGGGCTCAAGCAATCCCCCAGCCTCAGCCTCCTGAGTAGCTGAGATGAGACTACTTGTATGTATCACCATACCTGGTTAATTTTTAAATTTTTTTTTTAAGACGGAATTTCGCTCTTGTTACCCAGGCTGGAGTGCAATGGCGTAATCTCGGCTCACCGCAACCTCCGCCTCCTGGGTTCAAGCAATTCTCCTGCCTCAGCCTCCCGAGTAGCTGGGACTACAGGTGCGCCCCACCATGCCCAGCTAATTTTTGTATTTCTTAGTAGAGACGGGTTTCACCATGTTGACCAGGATGGTCTCCATCTCTTGACCTCATGAGCCACCCGCCTCGGCCTCCCAAAGTGCTGGGATTACAGGCGTGAGCCACCGCGCCCGGCCCAATTTTTTAATTTTTAATAGAGATGAAGTCTCACTTTGTTGCCCAGGTTGGTCTTGAGCTCTTGAGCTCAGGCAGTGCCTCTCAAAGCTCAGAGATTGCAGGCGTGAGCCACTGTGCCCAGCCATGAGTCTGTGTTATTTATTTATTTTTCTCTTTTAAAAAGTTATTTGGAAAATGCTGAAAAACACAAAAAGGAAAAAATTACCCATAATTCCTACAGTTGAAAAAATAAAAAGTGAAAAATTCTGCTCCCAATCTTACTCTATGCCAGAGGTTAATTTGGATTAACAATTTGATAGATAATATTCCAGGTTTTTTTTTTTGCCTAAAGCTATATAGACATGAATATAGCTTTGTAGGTATATAGACATGTATGTATGTGTGTATGTGTGTGTGTGTGTGTGTGTGTGTGTGTATATATATATATATATATATATATATATATATATAAAGTTGAGTCTTTAAAAACGGGAGTTAAGGGGTTATATGCAGATTTTCAACTGTCCTGCAAAGTTGGAAATCTGCATATAACTTTTGACTCCCCTCAAATTTAACTACTAATAGCCTGCTGTTGTCCAGAATCCTTACTGATAACATATAGTTGATTCACACATATTTTGTATAGTATTATATACTGTAGTTTACAATAAATAAGCCATGTAAAAGCAAATGTTATTAGGAAAATCATAAGGAAGAAAATATAAATTTGCTGATCCACTTTAAGTGGAAGTGAATCATCATAAAGGTCTTAATCCTTGTCTTCATGTTGAATAGGTTGAGAAGGAGGAAGGGGAGGGCTTGGTCTTCCTGTCTTAGGGGTGGGAGAGTCTAAAGAGGTGGAGGATGTGGAAGGGAAGCCAGAAGAGGCAGTATATTTCTTGTAACTTTGTGGAAATACATCATAATTTCTGACTTTTGCTTTTTCATTTCTCTAAAAGTGTTTCTATACAGTACCAATCCTTCTTCCACCATTTGGTTTAGTTTCAGTGCTCATATCATTGAAGGATCCATGTCACAAAAGAAGTCAAAAGCAGTCTTGAATAATTGGAACTCTTCTGCCATATTGTCTAATGTCAACTTATTTTCTGACGCTGCTTCTTCTATGTCTTTTTCCTTATTGTCTGGCACTGATTTGGAAACATTCATCTCCCAAGTTGTTTCCTTTTTACTTTCTTTCCCCTCCTCTCCCCTCCCCTCCCTCCCCCTCCCCTCCCATTCCTCCGCTCCCCTCCCCTCCCCTCCCCTTCCTTCCTTTCCCCTTCCCTCCTCTTTTCTTTTCTTTTGACAGAGTTTTGCTTTTGTTGCCCAGGTTGGAGTGCAATGGTGTGATCTGGGCTCACTGCAACCTCCGCCTCCCCGGTTCAGGTGATTTTACTGCCTCAGTCTCCCAAATAGCTGGGATTACAGGTGCCTGCCACCACACCCAGCTAATTTTTAAAAAAATATTTTAGTAGAGACCATGTTGGCCATTCTGGTTTTGAACTCCTGACTTCAAGTGATCTGCCTGCCTTAGTCTCCCAAAGTGCTAGGATTACAGGTGTGAGCCACCACACCCAGCCCCAAGTTGTTTTCTGTTAATTCTTCTGGTATAGTGTCTATTAGTTCTTGAATGGCTCCAAGATTCTTATCTTGAAACCTTTCACCACCTCTTCACTTTTTTTTCCATATCCACAATCTCCTTCATTATTTCCCTAATTGTTCTTTCATAAGTTCTGTGAAGTCATGCACAACATCTGGACACAGTTTTCTCCAGCAGGAATTCATTGTTTCAGGCTTGATAGCTTTCATGGCTCTTTCTGTAACAATGATGGCATCTTCATTGGTGTAATCTTTCCAGACATTCGTAATCTTCCATCAGGGTTCTCTTCTATGGCATTGACAATGCTTTCTATAAAGTACTGTGTGTAATTATCCTTAAAAGTCTTTATGAGCCCCTATCTAGAGACTGAATTAGAGTCTGTGTTTGGGGCCAAGTAGACCATCTCGACATCTTCAGTATTGTACTCGTGGGGGTGTGAATGGCTAGGGATATTGCCCAATATCAAAAGAATTTTAAAGGTAGTCCCTTACTAGCAAGGTACTTCCTGACTTAAGGGACAAAGCATTAATGGAACCAATCCAGAAAAAGTGTTCTCATTTTCCAGGACTTCTTGCTGTACAACCAAAAAACTGCCAGCTGGTGTTTATCTTTTTCCTTCAAGGGTTAGCAGCTTTAAAGATAAGAACAATCCTGATCATAAACCTGAATGCATATGCACAAAATAGTAGAGTTAGCGTGTGTCTTCCTGACTTAAATTCTGGTGCTTACTTCTCTTCCTTACTAATAAATGTCTTTTATGGCATTTTTTTTTTTCCAGAATAGGGCACTTTTGTCTGCATTTAAAAAATAGTTTAGGCAGATATCCTTTCTTCTCAATGATTTTCTTAATGGCGTCTGAGAACATGTCCACTGCCTCTTGGTTGGCAGAAGTTGCCTCTCCTCTAATCTTGACATTTATAAAGCCAGACCTCTTTCTAAAATTATCAAATCACTCTTTGCTGGCACTAAATTCTCCAGCTTTAAATCCTTCACCTTCCTTTAACTTTAAGTTGCCATGTAATGACTCCACCTTTTCTCAAATCATGTAAGAATCTATAGGTATGTCTTTCTTTAGCAATCCTGCACTCACATAAAAGCTGCATTCTCAATATGAGATGAAAAGAAATTTTGCAAAAAGTGAAGGGCTTTGCACCTGCTTGCAAAGCTGTAGCCACAACTTCATTAATTTTCTTTATTTTTTTTTTAACATGGTCTTTACACTGATTTCATTTATCTTGAAATGGCGGACAACCACAACTGCAGCCCTCAATCTATGGTATATATCAAGCAATTTAACTTTTTCTTGTAATGTCATGACTTTTCTTTGCTTCTTGGGAGCACTTGCAGCATCACTAGTGGCACTTCATGAGCCTCATGGTGTTATTCAGGGTTTCCAGTATGACACCAAACACAATGAAAAATACGCAAGAATGATGAGAAATCACTTTTTACTGGGATATGCAATTTACTGAAGAGACAACTGCTCACACAGAGATGATTAGCATTACATGACATTTTAAGGGGACACTCACAACACTTGAGCACACAATAGCAAAGGAGATGGCTATGAAATTATTACAGCACTGCAGTATGTACTGCAGTGAATTTTATGCAGTCAGGATTTAATACTGCATCTTTACATTTGTTTACATTTCTTTCAACTGTGAATGGTACCATGTGTGGTGTGTAAGTGTGTGCATAAGTTTTGATAAATTTTAACTTTCTATAATTGTAAATATTATATGGTAGTAAATGATCAAATAGACTGATATCTACATATATTGTATGCATTCATGACATGCCTAACTTAATTTTTTTGATGTTTCTAGGCCAGGCAGTTCATCTGTAAGTTTTCTGAAATTGTTACAATTCCCCCCAAATTTTTTGAATGTGTTTATTAAAAATAGTCTGCATATAAGTGGACCTACACAGTTCAAACACATATTGTTCAAGGGTCAACTGTATGTTTATCTTACTCCGTCACACAAAATTATGGTTTACGTTAATCCAGCTAAGCCTGTGTCCTCATTTGAAAAGGGAAGATGGCAGCAATATGAGCTCTCAGTCTCATTATGAAATTACGTGAGATAATCCATGTAAATAATTTAAGACACCCTTGGCACAGAGTCAGTACTCAGTCTTTATTACTACTCTGTCTAACTATGCAAACAACGTGCCAGTACCTATGATTCAGGCATGAGCCCTAACGCAGTCTATGCTATAGTGGTTTATTTTATTCTTCAATAAAACAACAGAATCCTGTGGATTTTCAGTTCTAAGTGATCTGATGTATTACAGATCATATACTATAATTCATATATATAAATTTATTTTTTCTATAAAGTCTCAAAAAATGAAGCAAATGTACACTTTCTGGAGATTTAGGTATATGAAACATAAGCTCATAATCAATCTGTGAAAACATTCAATATAAGACTTTGCCTTTGTTTAGAAAGAGTTGTCTAAGTAAAGAAGTTTCATTAAACTTTTATTTAACTTGCTAAAAAAATTTCATTTGAAAGAGACAGGAGTCTTTACTTTCCCCCTCCCACTTGCTTACAAGTAAAAACGAGGAGAAGGATGAGAAGTATTTGTATGTCTCATCTTTTATATTCCAGCAGTTTGAGATACCTAATAGAAATTGGAGTGCTCTGAGCGGGGGAAATTCCAAAAGATTGGCAAAGACTAGAAATTATACTAATGTTCAAATGTATAACCTGAACTTACAGAGCTAACCACCAGTTGGGCTATAAATGATTGCCAATTACAGTTGCCTAAGATATGTTACCATGTTCTCCAATTTTCATCTTAAAAATTACAAATCCCTTCACGGTCTATGTACCTTACTCTACAGTGAAATGAAACTTTTATTACCACCTAATTCAATCAAAAAAAATGTTTGCTAATCTACCTTGCCAAAATATTCTAAAATAATACACTATTTTAAAAATTGACTCTTCTCTCTTCTACAAACTTGACAGTAAATTTAATAAAGTAAATTATTTTTAGTGTCATTTACAGGTAAGTCAGATTATTAAAGAGATAACTATTAAATCTTTATGAAAGTTTTAACATCTTTATATAAATATATAGAGGTAATTTAGATCCTAAATTCATGTCCTCCTTTCTTATCCCAACAATATATGTGATTGAATTGCTACATAGTTGAAGTAAATTAATGTCTAAAACATGGCTGCTTCGCCAGACTTGTTTTCTTCCCAACTTTGCTGACACTGGAATTATCTGTGGAATCTTTGAAAAATGCTAATACCTGACACCCACCCCCAGACACTGAGATTAAATTTGGAGTACTTAATGTACTTAATGTGATTGTATGTGCATCAGAGTTTGGGAACAATTGCCCAATGTTGAAGTTGCACCTTTGACTAATTACATCAGAATCTGTGGGGGAAGGGAGGTGACCAAGGAATAAATATATATTAAAGATGCCAGATGATGACAATGTGAGGCCAAAGTTAAGAATCACTGTTTCAGAGAATTAGTAAAGAAGCAAGAGAAATTGGGAAAGAAATAAACTTTAGTATTTAGTGACTGAAAATGGAAGTAATAGGGGAATCAAATAACATAGAGTTTAAAATCTGGAGGCTGGGTGCTGTGGCTCACGCCTGTAATTCCAGCATTTTGGAAGGCCGAGGCAGGCAGATTGCCCAGGGTCTGGAGTTCGAAACCAGCCTTGCCAACGTGGTGAAATCCCGTTTCTACTAAAAACACAAGAATTAGCTTGGCATGATGGTGGTTGTCTGTAATCCTAGCTACTCAGGAGGCTGAGGCAGGAGAATCGCTTGAACTCAAGAGGCGGAGGTTACAGTGAGCCAAGATCGCACCATTGCATGAGAGAGCAAGACTCCATCTCAAAAAAAAAAAAAAAAAGAAAGAAAGAAATTTGGAAGGAATCAATATTTAATCTCTCCCACTCACTTTATGAATATAAAGTTAAGTTACTTCTTCATGTCCTACATCTACTAGGTGGACATCACTTCTTCCCACACATGTGTTTATACATGCATATAAAACACTTGTATTATCACTGACAAAAGTTGGAAAGGTAGATTATTGTATTGAGTGTACACTGGTAAGTTTAGTTGTATTTTGGTTCAGTTTGAGAAAACAGATATTTAAAAAGATTATTTATATAAACATAAGAATAAGGAAATGATATTCAGGTGTGAAATTAGGACCACATTGCCTTAGAGTCATTAACAAAAAGGGACAAGTTAAAACTATAAATGTGGCTTAGGAAAGAATAGAGAGAGAGGACACCTGATGGCTGAGTCTTGAAAAGCAACCATATTTAGGGGCTGGTACAGGGAAATAGGACAAGGAAAGATATTGTAAATGTTGAAGGAACCACTGTTTTGTTTTGTTTCTGAGACAGGGTTTGACTGTTATTCAGCCTAGAGTACAGTGGTGCAATCTCAGCCCAATACTGCCTCAAACTTTTGGGTGAAGGGTATCCTCCTGCCTGGTTCCCTAGTATCTGGGGCTACAGGTGAGTGCCACCAAATGTGGCTAATTTTTAAATTTTTTTTTTGTAGAGATGGGATCTTACTGTGTTGCCCAGGCTGGTCCTGAACTCCTGGACTCAAGCAGTCCTCCCGCCTTTGCCTTCCAAAGTGTTGGGATTACGGACGTGAGTCACTGTGCCTGACCCACTGTTTTTTACGTTGAAGAAAAGAACAATAAAATATTTTTTTCTTTACAGTAATGACACATAGTATACATAACAATTATGCAAACATTTGATGATTGAATAAATGAAACAAATTATATGGCTTGTTTTTAATTTTTTGAAGAACAGAGTAACAATGGAGTACAAGAAAAGACACTGGACTTGGGATAAATTGATCTGGCGTCTAGTTTCTCCTTTGTCTCCTACTAGCTATGTGAATTGTGATAAATAACTTGATCTTCCTGAATCTGTTTTTTCATTTGTAAAATGGGGATAATGCCCCTTTGCAGAGTTAGTCAGAGGGTTAAATGAGATGAATTGTAATGCACTGCAGCAATATCATCAAAATTATTACTGGAGAATTCAGTAGAGGTTAAATTTTGGAATTGGACCAAACCCAAGTTCAAATGCTAGCCCTAGCCACTGTGCCCTAGAGCTGGTTACTTAACTTCTCTGAGGTGTATTAGGAAACGAAGATGATATGCATAAATTTGTCATTATTTTGTGGAGATTAATGAGAATTAAATGAGATAATGTAAGAAAGGAAAGAATGTTTGTAAGCTGCAGTTATTTATTTTCATTCATTCATGTTACAAATGGAATAGTCCAAAATGCTTATGGCTCTATTTTCTTTTTACAATAACATTCCTATGCCTTCTTTTCCTTATACTTTTTTTTGTTTTTTTTTGTTTTTTTTTTTTGTAAAATTTCATTTGTTGCCACATGTCTGTCGTTGTTATTACCTATATTTATCCTGGAAGGCCTCTGACATGAATGTTTAGAAAAGTGAAGTCTTTCATGGAATTTAATGTTCCTTTTGGATCTGCTCAGAGTAGAGAGTTTATACAAAGCACTCAATGTATGGAAGGTTTCCTCTATTTTGCTGTTACTAACTGAGGTCAGGAAAGTAAATTGTTTGGGGAGTTCTGAGGGAAGGGGGCTAATAATTTACATAAGCCATCTGAAGCTCAGAGCTGGAAGAAGCCAAGACAGAGACTCTTGAAATTACAAACTGATGGAACAAAATGTGACTGACCCAATATGTATTTCTACTTTTGTTTCACATCACACTTGAAATAGGTCATATTTTTAAAGCATAAATACCATCATTTGAAAATACTATTTAAATTGTCTTATTAAACTTGGTAGAGCATAGATAATACACAATATTAGTCACTGTTTTAATACATTATAAATATACATTTCATACTTTAAATGTATGCTTGACGATAGCAGCTTTGCTTTTTATTTGGCATAAAACTAAATGCCAAAATTCATTTAAATAGTAATTCTTAGTTTCTGTTTCTCGCTTAGTTATTGCCCTGATAAAATTCTTCGGATTGACAGTTTGCTTCTCTCTTTTTCATGCTTATGTGCTATCAGTTTTTCTCACAATTCACAATGATAGGAGAGTGTGTTTATATAATAACATTTAATGCTCTTACTTGAAAGAGCGAATTAAATTATTTTTAATGGTATGTGTCATTACCTATAGTGAAGACTGATGAACCGTTTGTTTTCTGCAAAATTGGGATAACACCCCTACGTCAACTATACTGTAATATGGAAAGCACCCTGTACTTGGAAACATTGCATACATTGGGAATCCTGGTAAAGAGAGATGTGTATTGCAAACAAATATTAAATTAAAATATAATCCAGTCATGGTAGAACTCTTTCTTATCACACTAGTTTCCCTAATCTTTCTTCTGGAATGCTTCTATGTAGTGTCCCTTTATAATCTTGCTACCCCACATGAAGTATCTTTCTTCCATATCATCTTCATTCTCTTTTAAAGTTCATACTTGACAAACCTAATGTACACATATTAATTGAGGATTTGAGGGAAGAAAAGTTAATAAAATCATAAAGATAACTCATTCTTCAAGACGATAACCACTGCCTGTATTAGTGGTTCTCAGATGTTTTATATATTTGTGTGAAAGTTACTACATCATCTTCAGTTTTTTTTTTTTTTCATTTGTTCATGATCCATGAAAACTTCTTTTATTTTATGAACCTGTGTTTGGACCCAGTTAACCACATCTTCGTGATTATTTGCTTCAACCAAGAATTTGATCATGAATAGATGAATTATGTGATGAAATAAAAGTCTTTGTTCAGCATAGAGTAAAATCTTGATTATCTGGTATGCTCTAGGGTCCTACACTGCATTATTCTCAGAAGTAAGTGAAAGCAAGGACACAGAATATCTATTTATGCCTGTAGTTAGAAAAATGCAACTTGCCTTTGATGGTCTTTACTAGAAATATTTTTAAGTCCACAAGATGGCAGTATTACCTCATAATGGTAAACAAGCCAATGAAGAGCCTAATTGATTGGGTTTTCCAGTACAAATAAAGGATACTTTGAGTGCAACTGAAAAACTTGTGGTCGTTTATAAAGTGTGGAAGACAGTGTAATGGCAGACAGGAGAACACCAAAGTAGAAAGTTACTAATACAGTAAACGATTTAGTAAGAAGAGTAACCATGTAGTGTGATATGGAAATCTTTCTACCTTTTTCCTCTACTTTCTGCATTTATGGGAAAGAGGTAAATATCAAGAAAACAAATTTCATTTCTTCTACCACATTCAGTCTAGTATTTCATTCCATTCACGTTTGTAACATCAAAATAATGGGTAAATTACTCAAAGTTCAGTAATGATGACCCTGATTATCGAAGCAGCATTGTATGAGGGAGGGTAACACATTGTAGGAAAGATTTTCACAAGTTCTACTAAACAACTCTCAATTATTCACAAGTTATTCTTGATAACCCTCAGTTATTCAGAATACTACCTGCTCTGCCGTATCAATGAGTTTCTATACAGATCTAGATTAGGTAAAAAATTATGAAATTTATTTTATTCATGATTTGGAATATAAATTAATTTAGTATTCTAGAGATAAAAGGAAATATGATTTATTACTCTGCTTCTACATATCTCTTATAAGATATGGTATCTTATTCTAATAGTTTAATTATTTAAGTGCTTTACTTAGACCATCCAAATGTATTTTCAAATAAATTAAGTAATTTCAAATTCAATCTTTGTTCACTCTTTCATTAATTAGTCAAGCACTCATGAAAACAATTTATTTTGAATGAGCTGGTTACTATTTTGGGTGCCATATTTCAAATTTTAACTGGATGTAACTTAATAAGAAATCAATTCTCACTGACGCTTTCAACATTGTTAAACTTTATAAACATTTACATCATAGATTACTATAACTTAAGGGGAAATTTAGAATCTTATTTTCCAGTCCTTCTGTTTACCTTCACAATATTATTTTCATAAGGAGCACTCATAGCTCTATATTAGTCATGGTAACAGAATTCAAAGTGTTACTAACAAGGAAAATCTACAGATTCCCAACCCTCTTGATCATTAGGTATTCCTTTTATGACAGCTAATAAGATGTAGCAGATTTTTCAGAGTTTAGTTTGTCTACTTTGACTTTCTTTGTTCACTATCTTGAGTAGGAAGAGTAGTCTAAATCAGTGGAATTGTTAGCTTACTAATGGGAATCTTCCATGGAAGGATGTTCTAGGTCATGGAAAGGAGATTATTTTATCTAGACTGATCTTGAGAGTGTAGTTTGGTGTTTTCCACTCAAAAACCAAGTGTTTCTATTGTATCATTAATTAAACTAGTTTTTCATGAAATTGGTGAAATTAAAATTATTCAATCTTATAATGATTTAATCACTATAATAATTTCAAGGAATATTCTTTCACATTTAGCTTTAGCATAAACTTTGTAGAAGTTAATACTGAACCGCAACCATAAAATTTAGTTTGTTACATAGGCTTAAAAGTGAATATTAAGAAACTGATATGAAATACCCCAAGGAAAATTACTTAAACACTAAAGTTGTCTTGTCTGGGAATTTTCTTCTGCCATCTTAGTCTGATATTTGAGAGTTCTGAACTTAGGATATTGTTAGTGCTCAAATAATCTATACCCTCTTTTATTCTTTTGTAAGGAAGTAAGCAATAAGCCACCAAAACTGACTTGAAATCAGTTTTCCATTCAGCTCATGCTCCAAGCTATTCTCTAGTATAGATGCTATCGTTATTGGCTCTAGTATCCAAGGAGGACAAAGTAATGAAGGAAAGTGACAAGGTCATAGAGGTAGAAAAGGGGAAGCTTGCAAGAATAGAGAAAGTAGGAGGTTATATGAGTTTTCGTTGAACATGACCCCTTGCTCCCTGTCCTTGATGCTGATAGTTCTCTGAAGACAGTTCACAGCACTGGGAGACTAAGCATCAAAACTGACTTTTCTCCTGGCCGACAGAAAATCTTGTTGATTAGTTTAAACACAGAAGGAGGCTTTTCCAGCCCCTTTGACTATAGAAACTCTACATATGGGACCTTTTGAGGAAGATTAAGTGTGGGGGATCAGAGCAGTGTGCCACATCTGCTCTCACCAGCCTTAGAATTAAGGCAAGGACTTAACACCAGAAGTACAGAGAAAAAGGAGAGTATGGGGAAAATAATAAAAGTAAAGATGTTATTGGAAAGAATAACCTAAAAGCAAACTCCAGAGGGAGAAGAAAATTATCTTTGAAATAACTTTGATACAGTTTAGAATGACAGTTGTTTATTAACTTAAATTTTCCAAGCTAAAATGTGTGCTAAATCTCTTTTTTTAAAAATGGTCTTACTTTACATGAAAAATAAATGCATAGAAGATCTTAGAGGTGTGGCAGATTACCTTTGGAAAACACAGCTATATTCTAGGATGTTGCGTTCAGTAAGGAATATGAAGAAGAAAAAGAAATATGAAGAATTATTTCCTTGTCTTTATTCTTGTGAGGTACTTGAAAGCATACTATGACACTTTAATTTTTTAGAAAGTGTGGTATTTGGTCAATAAACTGCATTTAAATTTCTTTGAAAATATTTAAGATTTTTAGTGTTTTTGCGTATCATGGGACTATGCCTGTTTGGGGACCAAAATAAAATTTCTATAATTTTAATGTGTGGTTTTACACTGTCAGCTTATAAATATGGTATTTTTGCAATGTTACTTGTTTTGCAGAACTTTTTAGGTAAGTGGATAGCAACTAGCTATATAGATCATAATGAAATCAAAACTCAAAATGGACAGGTTGAATCAGACAGAGGTTTAATATCTTTTAAAAGGTATAAATCCATTTTCAAAATCCAAATTATGTAAAATCCAAATTACATAAATCACATAGTCTAGAAATACAAAGATATTCACAGTACTAAATACCTTTTATTTTGTGTTGGAACCTTATTCTGAACATTTTGGGAGCAAGTAAATTATGATAAAATATCAAAATTGATGAGTTTACTGCAGAGTGTGAAGAACCAGAGTAAATTAGAATTCTGCTCACTAAGTGCCTCAGAGCTTATTCCAACTGACTCATCAAATGAAAAATTCATCAATTAATCCTCTGACAATAACGATATATACACAAAAATCAATCTAGAATTGATTTTTTTAGTCTGAACATGAAAACTAAGCTCTGACTTATACATAATGTGAAATTTCTCTTCATTTCGACTTTATTATTGAGTATAACAGCTGAAGTGTTCATATAATTATTTGTTCTGAGTCAACTACAAAAGTGTGATTGTTTGAGAAAGAGTATATGTGCTATGGAGATGTTCTGAAGCACAATCTGAGTGAGCTAATAAAGTTGTCAGATTCATGTAAGAATACAGCTGATAGGAATCCCTAGAAGGCAGCCAATAGAGAGGGACACTGATCACTAAGCCCTGATGGGAGACCACCCAGGACAGTTAACAGTGAGCTGAGTACTGAGGAAGATCAAAGAAAGAGAAGTGTAACATACAATCACTCAGATCTCAGATACGGATTAAAAAGAACATTGTTAAGAGTGTGATTTCTATGAAGAGAGAGAGATTGTGTGTGTGTGTGTGTGTGTGTGTGTGTGTGTGTGTGTGTGTGTCGTGACTGATGCCATAAATAACATGAACTGTAGAAAGGTGAAGCTTTTCCTATTTTGTCTCATCTACTTTCTAGATATAAATGTTTCAGAATGCACTAAGCATTGAAATGATCTTTTTGCTGTAATTCAATAATTCTATGTAGTTCTTCACAGATTTCCAAAGAAGCCTTCTTTCAAGCTTTTTTTTCTAGTTGTTAAGTTTCTTCTTCCCTGAGGTCAGTATCACAATAACATATATAAATATCCCAAGAGAATAATCCAAGACAAATATTAGTAGGTTGTGGTTTTAATTAAAGAAACCTAGACAAAATATATTCAGATATATTACTACAAAGGAAAACAGTTGCAAGGGTCTAAATTAAGTTTACAGTATTCCTTGTCTTTTTACCTTCAAATTCAGTAGTTTCAAAACCTATATCATTGCTGCTAGATTCTTAATTTCCAGAATATAGATTCTACTTTGAGTTTTTTCAGACTGCATTAGAAAGTTCTCTGTATTCCTAAAGAGAACTTAATATTGCTCTAAATGCTGTAAGTCAGCACACTGTTACAAAAGGAAATGTACTTTTCCAGTATACAGTAATGTTAAACAACAATGAGAGTATTCGGGGAAATGTTAAGCTAGAGAACACTGTCACTGTTACTTATCTCGCATGTAGTAAATTTTGATGACTCTCTTCTGAATGTGAATTCTTGTAGGAAATGAACATTAAACTGTTTTTATGTTTTATAGATGTTCAAAAAAAAAAGCTGAATACATATGATTCTGAAGCTATTAGAATTTTTTCCCCTGTCACAATAGCAGTAAGAAAATTGCAATATAAATGTCTTCTTGAGTGCATAGCATATGAAATAATGTGTTTTTTCCCTGTAGTTTAAAATGTTAACTGTATTTTAGGTCTCATTCTTTGCATATGCCTTGACAATTATGATTGCTTGATTAAGAAAGAGCTTCTGTGCTAGTTATATGTCACAATACCACATACATTATAGCTGAACAGTATTTATCATGTTCTATTTCAGATCAGATCAGATATATCTGGTAAAAAACTAAAGTAGTATAGTACATATTGTTAAGATCTTTTGTTATTAAAATATTTGTGGCTTGTTTCTTGATTCTTTTTTTTAAGCAATCTGGAAAATGCTTATTTTACTTAAGTAATTTACCCAATAAAATACTTTTTACATATTTGTTTAAAGCACCTTAATTAGTTTAGAGATTTTTTTCCCTGAAGATTTTTAGAATTATGTTGTAAAAGGACATATGTTACTGCATTTAAAAAAATGTTCATCTATACTTTTCTTCATCATTTTAGTCTTTATATTCTTTTGTATGTGTTTTTCAAGGCCTAAGATCATATAGTCATATAATTGCCTCCCCAATATACTTTAACAGAGAATAGTCAATAAAGACTAACTTGTAAATAATAAGTATATCAATATATGTCAGTTTATTTTCTGCTCTGTATGTCTACCACAAAGTTGTATTTTGTTTTGTCATTCAATCTTATTGTGATAAATCTATAATGAATGAAGTCAATGATATATATGGCTAGTATAGAATATATGCAACTGTATTAGTGGACAGCTATGTCAGCATACTTGCAAATATTTGAATATATTTAAAAGCAGTCAGATTTTCTTGTAATTCATATAGTTAATACTTGTTCTCTTTATATGCAATGTTTTTCATCACATTAAATTTGTATAGCTAAGAATTAGTCATTTTGTTAATAATAGATAATTATTTTTCTCGGCAAAAGTTTTAAAAGCCTTTTTTAAGACAAAAATATTTTTATATACAATTATAGTATTCAGCAGAAAAAGAATTACATTGATTTTGTTCTTTAATCTATATTTTAATTTGGGTAGGGGACTCCTATTTTTAACAAAAAAAATAAAAATTTTAATAGGAAAGGGAAACGTCACTTTTTCCAAGAGGATTGTTTTAGGATTTTGAAAATAGTAAATTATTTTTACATTATACCTCCTATAGTTTTTACTTATCAATTCTATTTTAAAATGTTAGACTATAACTAATTTATGGGCAGCAGGGGGCAGAGATGGTCATGGGGAAATAAAAAGTTTATTTTAGGATAGGGCATGAGAGCTTGATTTTAGGGAACATAAGTTTAATACTCTGTAGATATAATCGTTTGTAGAGATCAATAACATATTTTTTTCATTTTTAAAGATTAGCCATTTATACCTTTGTTAATTCAGGTTCATTCATAAATTAAAAATAATCGACAAGTTCATCATACATCTCAATTCAATTTCATTTATTCAGTGATGCTATTACTTAAAAGTTAACTTTTTATACGTACTTTGACATTAATTATCCTTTAAATTACTAACTGGTATTCTCCACTGAAGTGGCACATTAGGAAAGAGAAACTTGTTGGCATGTTCACTAAATATTTTCCATAGCAATAACTTCCTGTGATATGTCATTAAGTAATGATTTATCTTAATATTCAATTGTTTTGCTACATAATTAAAATATGTTTGAAATTTATAGGTATACTTCTTAATCGCAATTTTTCTATCAACGTGGCTTTCTTTTATTAGGCCCTTTCAAAAAGCTTTTGTTACTTTGTCAGAAAAAAAATTTTTAATTCTTAAGTTTGAAATGTAAGACATGTCTTGTTCATTCTAGCAACATTCTTAGAAGATAAATTCCCAAGTTCTTCACTCCTAATTTTTAATAAAATAGTTCTTACATTTTTTTACACATGGAGAAAAGTTTGTTTTTTAGAAAGACGACTCTGTAAAGTTTGAAAATGATTCTTTGAAGTGAAATAACACCTCACATTTCTCTTTACCTAAACTTGGGTTTTATTAGGTAACATACCCTCACCTTATTAGTGTTCAATTGAAAATAACCTTTGTAGAACTTGTAAAAAAATTTTTATCATTACATTCTAATAAAATAGAGTGTAGTAAAGTTAATGTTAGTATTATCTAATACTTTTTAGACAATACCTCAAATTAGTATACTTGGAAAAATGGCCAAATTTGCTTCAGGGATCAATAAAATACAAAATGCTTTTGTATTAGACTTCATTGTATTAAGTTATCAAATATAAGTTCAACTTTTGAATAATGTTTATATCTTACACTTTTAATAATGTATTTTGTGTATATCATTTAAAATATATTTTAAGGTTATTTTAGTGATATTTCATTGTAGCTTAATATATTTTATTTGGAAAATGACTGTAAAAATAAAATAATTAGGCTAACTTCTCTGTCTAGATAATAACCTAATTTTCTGTTTTTTAATGCAGTTTAAAAGTTCTTTATTTTCTTTTTTATTTATTTATATTCATCAGAACTTTTATTGAATGCTTGTTCTATGAATAGGATTATTTTGGCATCCACAGAAATAGTTTTAAATTTTGGTTCATGTAAATATGATAATGCATTTTAACTCTTCTGTTGAAAGGATGGTGATAGCAAAATATAGCATTTCTGGAATATTGATATGATATGCTCTATCAGTAAGAGAAATTGTCAAATTTTTGCCTTCTCTGAAAGTATTCTCAATTTTGTTATGTTTTTCCAAAGCTTATACTACTAAAGAAATATTTGAGTATTTTAATTTGAATATAAATATTAAAACACAAGCAAATTACAGCATGCATTTAAAATTGGCCATGATACATAGGTCTGCCTTAGCATTCCATTTGGAAGAAATATAATTAAAAGAAAATGTAAACTGATCTTTGTCCCCAACACAATCAGCAAGTTTTAATGTTATTTGTAAAAATATGAAAAGAGAATTTTAAAAGAACAATTTAATACAATTATGATTTGACGTGTTCAAACTATATATAATATTCTGGTGAAAATAAGCCTGTTTTATCTAGGGAATATCAAATGATTCATTTGTATGATTTTGATATTGTGAGAGTGTGAATTCCATCTTTATAAAACAAAAGCTCCAATTGCCATTGTTGTCCTATTAGATGATAACCTCAGAAAAAAATAATACAGTATTTCAGGCATTATGCTACTACAGTTGAGTCTGAGTATTAATATTTCGGGGATGGTGCTCTGAGTATAAACGTTGACATCTTAAAATAAGAATCCTTGAGCATAATTGATTGAAATGGTGTAAAATTTTCTCTTTTATCCTAAAGGCTTTTTTAAAAAGTGTGCAGATTTCTTGGATTTTATTTCTGTAACTCATAAAATATTATGAGTTACAGAATCAAAATTAATCATTCACTGAAGTATCTCTCATTAGGAGTGCTTTCACAGCAGGGAATCGTACAGAAGACCCCTACTTTATTACTCTGACTCTTTGGCTGACTCTCAGAATCATTGGCAGGTCAACATTAAGCAGTAGATTCTGTGCCTTTACGATACACAGTAGCATCCCAAACCATACTTTGAATTTGAGGTTACCCTTATGTATGTGCATGCATGCTCACATATCTCTATAAAATATGTAGAGAGCAAGAGAGTAAGCACCTAAAATCTTTTGAAATAAAATGTTAGTATTTGCTAATACTAATGTGAAGGGCAGCAAGGGAGAATTATGCAGCATAAGTATTTGGGGAGACAGAGCATTTCATAGGGCTTTTTTCCTTGTGTACTGAAGATTCATTTTTCCTCAAAAATTTTGCTCAGATTCCTGGCTTACTAAAAATGCTTTGTTTAATCAATTAGCAAACTTAGCAGAATCTTTTTGAGGTTAGGAGAAAGTAGGGTACTAGATTGTCTTTTCAGTTATTGCATGTCTAATGTCAGTCTTAATGCACGGAACATGTAAATAATTGTAAGTCTTTATTTACATTTTAGCTTAACATTAGCATATACTAAGAATTTTTTTCTATCATTTTGAAAATTTTGCCTCTTACTAGGATGAAAACTAGTATATTTATGACACTCAGTGTTTTTACAAATTGCTGTACATTTTCCCACTTTTATTTGATGCAGAGAAGGCAGTTGTTGTCATTATCCCCATCATACAGATGTGGAAATTCAGGCTTGGAGTATTTTAAGGGATTTGCCCAAGATGTTATAAATAGTAAATGGCCAAGAGGAAAATATAAACAAACTCTTCTGAATTCAAATTAAGTTCATGCCCTTTCAACCATCTTATAGCCTCTTCTTTTGATGCTGACAAAAAAAATCATTGGTGATTCATTTGTTCAAAAATATGAAGGAGTAACAGAAATGCAAAATGTATGTTGAAAGCCAAGTGGGATACTTCATTTTAGTTATCATTTTATAATCTATGCTCTTGATTTTAGTGACAAACATGTATCAGTCTATTAAGAGAGTAAATATGAAATGTAAAACAGAAGAGATTTACCATGTCAGCTCATTCCTGGTTGGTTGATTATCTTTACAGTAAATATTCTAGTATTGCCTTGTTACTAGTTTCTTTTAATGTAAATAATATGAAAATGAAACATTGTTATAAAAGGCCTTTTTAATGCAGGTGATTGAAGTAGCATTAAGGCATAGCATTTGACAAAATTATACGTTTATTTAAAGTACTGTTTCATTCTGAAGTAAATCGAGAAAATAGCATTAACATATATAATATGTATTCTTAATCTATTTGCAAAAGATGTTACTTCCATTTATCAGAAGATAACCAATAATTCTATTGAAATCCAGAAAGAAGTAATTGAACTTGTTTAAACAGATAACTTAAAGAAGTAATGGTATTGCTTTTTAGGTACTACTAGGCCAAGTATTAAGTTTAAATAATGTTAACATAATACCTGAGTTAGAAGGAATAGAAGAGAACCCCTTATATGCAAACAGAGACAGTATCCAAGTCTAGAGCCCACTTATTATTAGTATCTCATATTTGTTTAATTACCCTTAACAGTACAGCTAACTAGAGTAGGCTTATTTTTAAATTTTTATTGTTATAAACTCTGAAGAGATTTTATTTAAGCAATGCTTAGATTTTTTTTCTGAAAAAATTACTTTATTCTTATTTTAACATTGTCACCTCCTCCTTTTCCAATTGATAGTTACTAGGCAATGTCTTTGCATGTAGGAAATATTATAGACATTGTCAATTTATCTGTAGAAACCACACTACCATCCTAGAATTAGTAAGATTGGGAATCATAACAGTTTATTTGTTTAACTGTTTGTTATTTTTGATGGCTGTCTTCTAATTCTTCAGTTTTCTACATCTGTTTTAAATGATGGAGCCATTGTGACAATATGTACACACACCTAAAGTTGGGGAATAAAGGACTATCTACTGTATTCACCATATCTTCTTACTCCTAAATAAATGTGTACTTGATTTAAGCTGTTCAAGCAATATTTGTCTTCCCATAGAATTGGGACAGAGACCATTTGTAGGACAGAACTTGGGTAAAAATTTCAGAGCAAAAGTACAAAATGGCATGAAATTAAATGTAGAGCAAGAATTGAGGAGACAAAGACTGTTTTGTTCCTCTGTAGTCTTTATTCTTTTACCTGGTATATTTGCCTTTTTAGGCCTATGCTTCTAATTTGTGCCTCCCTCATTTGAGATACTGACTCTTTAACAGAAAAATTTTGTCAAGGGTTAATAGTTTACCTGAATAAGTGAAATTTTCCTCTTAATATCCAGAGATTTTGACCTCTTAAAAAATATGCCTAAACAAAGGTGTTATGTTTTGCAACTTCAGATATCCAATTTCTGATAATTTTAGATTAGAATAGATTCTATTTGTGGCCAATTAAATCTTTTTGTAAATGTCTGCAATGCACGATGCATTTGTAAATGTCTACCCTATACATATAATTTATCATCCATGTATTTTAAAGACTTAATCAGAGTAAAATGTAAGATCTTCACTTATATACAAAGAGATAGGGTCTTAAATTTAAGCAGTCTCATTTAACTGTTAAATCTTCACAAATTTGAGGTCATTTCTTAACTGAGGCTATGGTTTCCACATGGCTTAAGGGAAACAACTTTTAAGACATTACACAGAACTCTAAAATATTCCATAGTAAAGAGCATCACATGGGAAAGATATAACTTTCCGTTAACTTTTTTCTAGGAGAGGCTTATTTGTAATCTAGTCTACTTAAAAGATATCAGGTATAGTCAGGTATAGTCAGCTTTTAATTGTTGCCTTATGGGCAACAAGTTTGGAGCATAGTTATTGCTTGCATAGTGCCTGATGCAAAGGCGTAATCTAAACAATTCAACTTAACCATTAGCCATTAGCCGGGCTATATGAATGAATGCGATGCTTAGCAACTGCTATTCCCTTTAGTCTATATAGTAGTACAGTAGTCTGTCACCTGTGTTTTTTTTTCTTTCCTTCCTTACAAATATTTAATTTTCTGCTATGAGTTAGAATTTTTTTTTAAATCTGTTTCTGCCTGTACCTCCTCAAACTTCTGATCATTCTTTCTAGAAACACTCGTTACAAAGCCAGCCAGGGAAAACCACAGGCTGATGGAACTAAGGGTGAATTATGCTTGAGAAAGGATAATTCACTATTAAATGTTCTTCACTATTTTTTGTTTTCACTTTATTAATTTGAAATCACTGAACTAATTATATCAAATGTTTACTAATTTACCAGCTCATGTCAGGTCATTGCTATTAAAATTCTGCTATGTGGCTAGGACTGTACACACACACACACACACACACACACACACACACACACACAATATAGAATTTTCAGTTTAATGATTGATGGCTGATATATTATGATCCTTTGTATCATTATACTGTATACCATAATTAGTTCTCATTCATTCTATATAGCTTTCGGTAGAAACCAAAAACTAAAATGTTATTGACTACCATATTTGCTGAAAAATACATGGCAGAGAAACTAGCTAATTTTAGCAGGTCCAGCTTGTGAGAGTACATACTTGGTTTTCTGTCCTTCATGAGTTATGTGTTTTTACGTGTATATGACTTTAGCTCTTATAAACTGTTAAATCATTTTAAATACTTAAGAATTATTTCACTTTGTTGTTATTATTGCGGATGTCTGAAAATATTAAAAGAGAGTCTTGGGTAATACTAGCAATTTTAGTAGAAAAGTTTTTTATCTAGTAATCATATAACAATATCTCATTCCCAATTGTATGTAGTCAAAATACAGGAGACCCAAGTAAAATATCCCAATCCTTTGTGCCCTAGTTCACAAAATAGGAAATTACTCAAATGTCCAGATACATTTGCTTTTGTATAAAGAAACGTTTAAGCATGTGGGAACACCTCTCTTTGTCAAAATTGCCAGGAGTTGCTTTGGACATAACTCTGACCATGTTATAATTTATAAAATGCTGTTTAGCACAACTTGAATCTCAACATGTACTGAAAAGAGAATTCACCCCTACTAAATGGCCTACGGGAATAATAGGGACAGGTGTACAACAAAGGTCTTGCTTGGCCAGCACTTGTGTGGGAGCAGCCCTTTAACTGTCCTTTTGAAGACCCCATGTTTGAGATTGAATATGGTGGAGTGACATCTGGAAGATTGGGCAGGTGGTGAAGCTGATGCTTCTAGCTGCATGCCAAATAATGGTTCTTCTTAATAGCTTGGGGGGACACCAGATTGAGGTGTCTTTGTGGAAATGAAGAAAAGAGTAGCTAATCATACATTTGGAGAGACTTTTACGAGCCACATGTAAAAGAAAAATTATCTTTTCACGAAATGACATCTGATACTCTTAACTAATCTGCTACTCTCCCGATGCTGCTTTCTTCACCCAACTTTCTCTCAACAGACTTTGCAGAATATATTTAGATTTCAAACTCCTAGCCTTCTATTCTTTTTATGGCCTATGTAGGCTGTCAACAAACCTCTTGTACACAAATTCTGCTCTAATTTGATATGGGAAAGCATGTAACCATGGAAACGTTCTTTGTACCCTATCTCAAGCCCTGGCTGCTTTATTTACCCTTTATAGAGTAGAACAAATAATCTACATACTTACTATTCACTTTTTTACTGATTCCCAGCTAGATAGCAAATATATGGCTAAAATATTTCTTTACAAAGGTAATGTTTTTAAGCAGACAACTGTTACTAGTGTGACTTTATTTGGATTAAAAACTGAATAACATTTAGGGTATCCTTTCTATTTTACTGTAGTAATTATGTGTATGGTTTATAGGAATTATTTTGATGGAGATTTAGTTATAATTTTTTCCTTTATTGGTAGAAAGTAGAAAGATCCTAAAAACCAGCTAATTAGCATTTTATTGAACCCCTAATAGATATTATTATTGTATGATAATATATACATGGCTCTTATATATCTTACCTACTACATTTGAAGTTGTGCAGATTGCCATTTTTCCTTTCCATGAAATAATTCTAGATAAGCTGCTTTTCTAGATATGTTCTAGGTTCACACATATTAGGAGTTAAAACACTTAACTAATTTTGTTAATTTTCCCTGTTTTTTGTTATTCTGAGTATAATTCAACTTTCAGGAACTGTCATCTTTCATATGTTCTTCCCAATCTTGCTACCATCAAAAGTCCTGCTCCCTGGGAACTATTAGGCATGTATACCTATTTATAGAAATATAAAATGTGTCTAAGGTTGTAAGCTCCTCCCTTGTACGTTGATCATGTTAGAATTAAACATACCCTACTCATCTTCCAACTACCAGTCCAATGACTGTCTCTTATATTCTTTATATTATACACATTAATGCTTGAGCAAGTAACGAAAGAACTAGACAGTCTGGTCATAGTGCCTTTGAACTTCTGGAGGATTATTGCAATTGAAAATTTTATAAACATCTTTCAGAGTTTTTGAGGTGGTATAGAATTTTTGTAAGTGAATATTTATAACTATAATATAGGCCCTTATAGTATAAGTGGCATAACAACTGGACAAATAATGACTATTAGTGGAGTTTATTAGCTTGAAGAAAATTAGGTCATAGGCTGATTTTCCTGAGCTACCCTTCTGTTCAGCCATATGCTGATTTTGCTATATCTACCTGTGCACCCCCTCCTTCTATGTATGCATTCTCAGGTTTCCCTGAAGAAGATGGATGTTTTTCCTTATTTCCTCCTCTACTTTGCAGATTCAGTCTTGCCATTATCTCAGGTTTCCGGAATCTCACCTTTTCTTTTTGATTGCACATTATTTAAAAAAAAATTTTATTCCTGCTTATTACAAACTCAGAGCTTAAACAAAAGGGAATGATTACTGTCTGTGTTCAAATGTGGTTCCAGATTTCTAAAAGGTTGGCCAGCAGTTATTATGCCTTCACCTCTCAGTGAGCACAGCCCAGCTCTCTTGTATTAGGTTAGAGGAAGAGTGGAGAAGGAACCAGACCTACTAAAGCAATAAGGTGAGGAGAGAAGTTAAACAGAGAGAATGCCAGAAATTTTTGAATATGGCATAACCCATAAGAGTAGTTTTCAGACCAGTGAGTGCTGGTCAGTTTTGGTTTATGTGATTAATTCTACCATTACCATTGTGACATTTCTTCCTAAAATAAGGCAGTTAATCCCATAATTTCACAATTAAAGCCAACTGTTAAAGACATAAATTTAATTTTATATACTATTGCTCAGTTTTGCTTCTTCATTTTTACTGGTTTATTTCAGTTTTATGGCTGGTAAGTTTACATGAATATTGTTTGTCCATACTTCTCCACTGAAAAAAATACTTAAAGTTATTACACTCCTGGTTTTACCAGGATTTATCTGACCTTCAAACCCACTAGATACTGTACCATTTATTTATCTTATAGTAGAATCATATATTACATTCTTTTGTTTGTTTGTTTGTTTTTTGAGATGCAGTCTCGCTTTGTCTCCTAGGCTGGAGTGCAGTGGCATGATCTCGGTTCACTGCAACCTCCACCTCCCGGCTTCAAGCAATTATCCTGCCTCAGCCTCCTGAGTAGTGGGATTACAGGTGCACACCACCACACCCAGCTAATTTTTGTATTTTTAATAGAGACAGAGTTTCACCGTGTTGGTCAGGCTGGTCTCAAACTTCTGACCTCGTGATTCACCTGCCTCAGCCTCCCAAAGTGCTGGAATTACAGGTGTAAACCACCCTTCCCAGCCCATATATTACATTCTTATCTTTAAGTGTGGAATTTACTTTGTTGTTTACTTTTTTCTAACCTTATGACTGTATTAGATAGTATGTGAGCAAAGTGCCTTCCTCAAATTAAAAAAAGACCCAAAATAATATTTTTTATTTTTCAAAATAATACTCTTTGAAAAAGTATTCGTGTTACTTTCAAGCTTAATGCCATGTTCTACATATACTAGCAATTCAAAAACTACTTGATTAATTGATTTATGGATGCCTGGGAGAGTTGTCCATATTTGTTTGATTTTTTTAAATCACTAAGTATATATCATCAGCTACATAGCATTCATTGAAGTAATCACATTATGCCTTTGCCAATATTTATATTCTCACTTCAATGGTTTTTCTGTTAGAGCCAATTAGTATATCTAAACAACATTTATTGAATATAGAAAAATGTTTGTGCTGCTATTTACTTTTATTCCAAAATAGTTTTGGTGTTTTCAGGTACTCCATAGGCATCAATAAGTACAAGTCAAGAATTATATGCATGTCATTAAAACTATTACTACTGGCATAATCTACTATGTGACATTTAACTGACTTTTTCTATTAAACCTAGTAAAAATCATGTGATTAAACTATCCTAATCACCCATCAATATGGACATACTTTATGTACTCACAGTTTAACTGTAAAAGAACACTGTCCTGATCTCTTAAGTAACTTTATAGAAATTTCTAAAGTTGATCAGGACACTCCTATTCCTCTATTATGTCCTTCACTTTTTGCCACTTTCTTCAATTCCAAACTAAAAGCAAAAAATTTTGTTCTGCCTGTAAAAACCACTTTTAAATTCAACTCAGGAAAACGACTACATAGTAAAGATATTTTTTTTTCAAGTCTTAACACTTGCTGCTTTTTTCTTCCATTAGTCTATAGGGAAGCTTGATCACCAGAACCAGAAAGAACTTTTATTACAGATAAGTTTTTCCTATTTTAGGGATCTTATTTTAGGATCTTCTTAGAAGACCACCTGAAACACATCATGCATGTGTACTTGCTCTATGCTGTCGTTTAGCAATGTGACAGAGTTTGTAGGTAGATGAGCTGCTCTTTAGCTGATGGATACCAAATGTTTCTAATTTCACCTTTTAAAATATATCTGACCCCTAGGGGTGACATATGGTCATTACAGAGCTAATGCCAGAGGTGCCATCTATGTATATGTGCTATAGACTTGATTTTTGTCACTTGATAATTCAAAAGCAGCATCAGATCATCATAATTAAAATTAAGAACAATTTACCGTAAGCTAAAACTAATAAACATTATATAGCATATTATATTGGTCAATGGTATGAGCTCTAGAGTCCAACTAGACTGTGATCCCATTTCTATGATTTACTTACTGTGTTAACAGCCATAAGATAAGGATATCAACAATATCTGTCTTGCAGGGTTTTAGGAATGATTAAATGAGATGGTACATGTGAAGTGCTTCATGCACATGTCACATAGTAAGCAATCAGTAAGTGCTAGCTATTGTTATTATTTACACTTTTTCATTCTTAAGCAATGTATTAAACTTTCTAATGGCTATGTAGATTATATAATTTCTAATTGGATTTCAGACCTTCCACAAGCCAATCATAACATTTTTTTGTCTGTATGTGTCATTAAAATTTAGAATCTGTGTCCTCCAAAGATGAACACCCATCTTAGGATCTTCTTAGAAGACCACCTGAAACACATGTGAGAATAGTTCCTATATCGACTCAGAAGAAAGGCGACCAAATAAATATCATTTACTTAGCAATTTGCTAGATTTAGAGCTTTACTTACTGTACATACGTGGACAATTGGTCATTTTCACGCTATATATCACTAAAGAGGTTTGTCACTGCTAAGAGCTGCCACTACCCAAACTTAAGCCTCAGAAAAATGAGAGGAAGGATGAGAATGAAAGATAATACGGGTAAGAGTACATTAAACAAAAGAAGCTACAGAAAGAAAGGTGCATGTGAGGAGCAGGAGAGTACCTTAAGTGTATGTCAACTGTGTGATGGATAATGGAAACAGTCATACTTAAGGTTTGACTGTTAACTGTAAAATAATTTATACAGACAAAAAAAAAAAAAGATAGGAAGGAAAATCCATGAAGATCATGCATAAAAGACAATGATGAAGAAAACAGAAGTATCTAAAAGAATGTACTCAAGTTAAAAGAAAGTATATACTCAGATTATAAGAAATCATATGTCTAATTTTGGACATGCTAGTATTCATCTTATGATGAGAATCTTTAACATTGTCAGGGGTAGGAAGGGGAAGATGGGTGTTCATCTTTGGAGGACATAGATTCTAAAGCAGTGTTTCAGATCACTGAAGCTTCCTAACTGCTAGAATGACCTGGGACTTGCACATTAACTTTTATCTGGGAACATGGTACAGCGATGGATTAAGAAATGGAGAAGAGATGGTTTTTCACAGTTTGAAGTTACAAAGATGGAGATTCTAAACATCTCTGGTACCCTCTGAGACCTTCCTCAAGCCAGTCATTTGCCTTATATGTCTTGTCTTTTTTTTTTTTTTTTGACCCTATAATTAAGATGTTTAAATTCCTAGGGTAGGTAAGCAAATCTGAAAAGTGGTAGTATATACAGAAAACCTAGGATTTCAACATGAATTTGGAAGAACAAAGTAAAAAAAAAAAAAAAGAAAAAGAAAAGCAAGTAGTCTTTCCCCCAGATATTTTTGGCACGAGGATTTGGTAGTACCTCAATAAAGGATCTCTACAGAATTAGTACAGAATTACTTTTCCTTTGAATAAAATAGAGCTAATATTACATTATAACATATTATATCTTATTTTCCTCTATGCCAGTTTGCCATCCTTAGATGTGGATTTTTAAAAATTTTAAACTGCTTTTTAAACTTAAACCTGTGTACAATTAAAGTACTTTAGCAATGACCACGGTCTCTTTGGCCTTTTTGCTGATTTATTGGGAGCATCAATTATTCTTTTTAATAGGGAAAGAGGTAGAAGTAAGAAAATCAAAAGCGCAATTGTATTTTCTCCTACAAGCTTTCTAAATTTTTATGTTTTTAGTCCTCTTTGCTTATATAAGAGGACTTTATAAATTATACCATGTTGAGATCCCACCTTAGAAAGACCACCCACCTTGTCTTTAAATAGATTAAGGAAACACATTTTAATACAAAGTAACTTTGGTTAATAAATAAGTCTTTATGTTGTAGCTTCTATATTTGGGGAAGTTTGGAGTCACAAAAAGCATGGCAGAGGTAGTTTAATGAAGATTTTAACTTTTTGTTTGGTTATTATACACTAAATTACCCTACCATTTATGTGGCAATCTGTACTTTGCTTTTGTGTGTTAGGAACTTGGTATAAGATGGAAACAGCTTTAAAGTATGCAAGCACTGGTAGATTGAAAATCTGATGCTCTCATCACTTCTTGGAATTTGATTTAATTAGTGTTGTGCAGAATATGGAAGTTTATACTTTCTAAGGAAAACGTTAATGTATTTTTTAATCATTTATTGTAATTGTAAGGCCGATAGCCTCGCTGGGAGCCGGATGGACAACAGTAATATTCAATTTAAGAGGGAAAAAGTGAGCATATGTTACAGTAGTTGCAAAAACTTGCAAACAATATTAACCCTTGAGCTCATGTCTCATTTTGTATTGCGAACCATAAATAGTTGAGATTTTACATTTGAAGGAAATGGTAAAATTTAAACTCATTTTAATCATTGATATGCTGGTTAATTTTGTTTTATTTTCTCTTTACATGAATTACCTTTTTTTTTTTTTGAAGTTATTAATGTTGTTATTAGACTTAGCATTTATCTAATGTGGTACAGGTTGCGTGTCTCTTATCCAGAATGCTTAGTACCAGAAGTGTTTTAGATTTCGGGTTATTTCAGATTTTGCAGTATTTGCATATACATAATGAGTTTTCTTGGGGATGGGATCCAAGTCTAAACCCAAAATTCATTTACATTTCACATACACCTTATACATGTGGCCTGAAGGTAACTTTATGCAATGATTTGGGTAATTCTGTACATGAAATAAAGTTTGGACTGTGACCTGTCACATGAAGTCCGGTGTGGTATTCTGCCCTTGTGGAATCATGCAGTCCACAAAAGTCTGTCATATCAGTACTCAAAAAGTTTAGGATTTTGGAGCATTTCAGATTTCAGATTTTTGGATTTTTTTTCATTATTTTTGGATCAGTCTGTGGTATCTCTTTTGCTTCCAACTTGATAGTTATGACAATGGATTTTTTATTTGAAGGCAAGGACAACTATTTTTAGGGCAGCCGTAATTATGTCTTTTCCAGTCACCTATTTAAATAAATATCTTAAACATAGATTTCTTATTGAATAATATTGATATATTATGGCTTCTTCTTTAAGTATTTTAAACATTTTTTCTTTATAAAAAGATTGAGAACATTTTTTGATGAATTCTATTTTGTGTTTGCTAATTACATTTTGTGACCATTTATAAGTGTTTTTTTTCTACTTGGTATAAATTAAATATTTAAAACTCCATCATTATTTTGTTAATTTTAAAATAAAAACTATGTCCTTTTAAAATTAAGAGTGGCTTATGTAGTTTAAATTTTATTATATAGTGTTAATAGAATGATTTAAATATTTGCACCAAATTTTATGGAAACTAGTGCTTTCTCCATATTTCATAGAGAGAGAAACGTAATCTCCTACACTTTAGAGATTTATCATACTACTTTGTTCAATGATTTCTGTGACCACTAATTAGATATTTTAGTGAATGATATATTGGAGTTTTGCATAAAAGCACATTATGATGTGATATAAATATTTAACTTAAAAAGTCACTTAGTTTATGGATTTTGTGCTATAATGGCTTGTGCTTCCATTAAAATATGCAAAGTATGAATTCTAATGTAAATATTTAAACAAACTTTATGTCTTTGGAGTTGGGGTACTAGTGGCAGTAAATCTAATTTAAAATGTGTACAAATTGAAACTTGTAAATAGCTAACAGGTAAACTGAAATATTTAAAATATTTACAATAATTGATAGGGCAAATCACATTTCTATAACGCAGAGTATTCAAGTATTTTTTTTCAAATGCTTACTGCTTTTCCTTACTTGGAAGACTTGGAAAGCAGAAAACATCTCTTACATATCCATGATCAAAAATGAACGCCTGATGGCCTGAAGGTTGAAATAATTATCTCTGGTGGCCGTGCAGATCTCAATGTCGAAGCTAAGAACCACAGGGCAGCTGAATTAAAGCATGAAAACTGGCATGAGCACAGACAACTGCTTGAGGCTCTTTATTACTGTTTGATACAGCAGCCCTTTGTTGAGAATCTTGTTTTTTTGGTTGGAAAGCAACTGTGTGTGTCTAATCTCGCATTTGCCTTTATTATCAATTCCATTCCTGTGATATTTACAAAACTAAGCAACATCACATGTATTTATCCCAATTTCTGAATTAGTGTTTCTGAAGCTTTCTGCTAATCTGCAGATAGGTGGCACCGTTCATACAGATTGGAAAAGCGGTGCTTTCCCTGTTCACACTATTCCGTGCTGTAAATTAACCTGTCACTTTATTATTTGACAAGATCTTCATTTTTATTCATCAGGACTTGGGCCAGGATGGGTGCATTTATGGCCATTTGCTTTGCACGGCTCTCAGCTGAGTTTGTAGGTATTGTAAGTGAGATCCATTATCCCTGTTACAAGTGCACACAATGCAGATGCTGATCTGCGATCATGATGAGAAACCAAAGTCAGTAAAGACCACATAAGCCACCCTTGATGAAAAGATAAATGAATGCATAAATAACATTGTACTCTGCTGTGTTTGCTGAGATCAAGGATAGATTTTGAAGGTTTTGAGAGATCAGACATACAGAACCTGGAGAAATTCATCCTCCTTCACTTTGCATTCAGCAGGCATTTCACTGTGTACAGAGAAGCTGAGAGACATTTTAATACATTACTGGAAGCTCAGAAATGTTTGGGCACTTCTCTTTTTTTTTAATATTAAAAAAAAAAACAAAGAAATAACAGAGGCATTAGGGTTAATAAGAATTAAACATGGCGCTAAGAAAGCCCTGCTTGCTTTAGACAATTCCTAACTTAGTTCTTTATGTAAATACACTCACATCTATTGTGTTCTAATTATAAATGTAATTATAGAGATAAATTAGTAAATTGTGTTTGTAATTGTATTCATAAAGATTAATGACATTTAAACAGACGTATGCATGACAGCGTAAGATATGTATTTAAAGGATGTACTTAAACTTTACACAACA
>CAUYLG010030298.1:0-77500 GCA_963573385.1 Cacajao melanocephalus | reverse complement strand
AGCATTTTATCATTATTCTTTTCTCCTTTTTTTCCTCTTCACATTACTCCTTTTTTTTTCGAAAAATAAAATGGTGTCATATAGACATTTTAGGAATTTGTACATAATTAGGATTTAGAATTTTCTACTGAATGAAAATATCTTAAATGAAAAGTGACTGTCAGTATAGGATATAGGTAGACTCTTAAGTATAAGTAGCATAGTTCTTGGTAGATAGTAGTTGCTTATTAAATG
Source organism: Cacajao melanocephalus (assembly GCA_963573385.1). Lineage (NCBI taxonomy): Eukaryota > Metazoa > Chordata > Mammalia > Primates > Pitheciidae > Cacajao > Cacajao melanocephalus. The sequence goes on along the minus strand of CAUYLG010030298.1, from coordinate 77,266 downwards.
TTTATTGTATGAAATCAGTGTTTAATGAATTATTGACTGAATAAATAGGATTTTTTGTTATGTCCTCAAATTGCAAGTAGACTCTAGGACTGCAAGCACGGATATATTCTTGAAAAAAAAATGAAAAATAATTTAAACAATTATATTTTAATTGAAAGAAGAAAGAGAAGGTAGCATATATAATATAGAATGATTTGGGTACTGTAGTCATTAAACAGGTTTTATGAGTAGCTTAAAAACTTAAGCATATGTTTGTATCATATATGATTGGGTCAAAGTGATAATATTTTTAAAGCCCATTTAGCTACCTCAGATGTTTGAAAACTACTATATTTACACAACTTTATAATAGATTTTAATAAGAAGTTAGGAGAACATTGGACTTTCATTCAGCACTTTAAAACATACAGGCATAACTAAGTATGAGGAATAGTAAAGTTAATGAGATAAATCTGCCCATCCATGTCTTCTTTAGACCATGTAAAAAGGAGTTATCTTTTGGATTTTCTAAATTCACTTAGGGATTTTGATATATCATTGACTAGGCAACAGTTTTAACTTGTTACTTCTTTTTAGTTTAATAGGTAAATGTGTGGGTATACCTTTGTGTCATTTTATGAGAATGAGAAGCAAAAAATAGAAAAGATTTCGTAAAACTATGGTATTAAATCATATTTCTGTCCTCAAAAATGAATGGTAAATGTACTAACAGTACTATTGTGCATTTATGGAATCCTTCTATAAGTAAACTATTGATGAATAAGAGAGAAATTTGCAAAATTTAAGCAGCATAATATTCTAAAACCCAGGAAAAGTTAGAAATGGAGTGGGTGATAATATGGGTAAGTGCAAAGTGAATGTTTTAAAATAAATAGTGCCTGGATGACCTGACATGTCAGAACTGAAGACAAGGGTGTGTGTTTGTCAATATATCCTTCATGTTTTACAGACTCCTAAGGGAACAAGGGAAGATACAATTTCACCTTTTCTGTGCCAAAACATTTTAATTATATCTTCTTCCAACTACAGCGGTTCAGTAACCAAGGAGCTGACATTGATGCATGTGTTGATAAAGCTGCAAACATTCAAAATGAGATTAACAAAGATTTTGAGCAAAGGGTGACAGCTAATTTTGCACAGTATTCTGCATCTAATTCAGGCCAGCGTAATAATAGAATATTTTATAACTGTTTTGTTATTCAAAAGGACTTTTATGATAAATTTATGTTTATGGGTATCTTTGTATCATACTCGAGAATTTATCTGTTGTATGGCTTAAAACTATTTGCATCTATGTTCTAACTCTTACACAATATTAAGGGGAAAAACTCTCTTATTGTAAGTTATTTTTTGTTTGTTTGTTTTTATAAATTATACTTCATCCTTGTAACTCTTTGCTTTACCTTAACTAATCTTGAGCACAGTAGCTGGAGAAGGTATAGAGTGCCAAACACACATATATTGCTTAGTATGCACTAATAAAATGGCCAAGAAAAGTTATATTCAGTTTATTTAATTAATAAAACTGTAGTTTCTTTATTTTCTTGAGCTCCTTTGAGCACATTTCAGTGTATTTCTTTTCTCTTCTATTCTCTATTTGAAGGCAGCTGACAGTCTTCTTTCACTTTTCTTTTTGTTTGTGAAATTTTCTTTTTTTTTTTTTTTATCCACTCACTTCTCCATCTGCTTTCACTTTTGTTTGCTTGGGCCGTCTCTCATCCCAACTTGATAATGAGGAATGCAGTGTGACCCTGACCTCTATCAGCCCATGCATGACCTTCTGACTCTACCGTATAACCTTTGACCTTCTCTTTGACAGCTTGATTAATTACCCTGTGTTATGATTTATGAGTAAGTGCTATGTAAAAATAATAGACAACAGGTGGTCCTCTGAAAACTTTTTGTGGCATGTTTTCTTTTGCTGACTAACTTGATGAGCTATTTGAAGTTGGAAATTTAACTGGGATAATCTGTGTTGGTCCATATTATGGTATTTTTATACCATGGAACACACACAGTATTAGAATTCATGAAGCTACAAGTTGAAGTATGGTTGTGAAGAACATTTTACAAAATATTGGTAGGGTGTTGTTACCTAAATGCACATTGAGAAGAAACACAAAACGGAGTCAAGTGACATTTCACGCGTTTCAGTCCCAGGTCACGTCTTGAGAAAATTGCTAAAATAATGGAGGGGGCATTTTTCAAGCAGAGCTGCAGCTCCAACAGCTATGTTTACTTTAACGCTTCACTAGTGACTTCTGATTGGTTGTCATGACCTCATCTCACTGTTGCACCTAGGATGTTGCAACAGTGACATATACATACCCTTCTTGAGAAAAGATGAGAATAAATACAACATACATCTTTCAGAGAAGATGAATGGACAGTGGTTTGTCTATGGGTAGATGTCGTTTATAGATAAAGCACTTTGAGTTTTATTTCCCTTGAGGATGAGCACCTATCTTCTTTCAAACCAAGCAGATAGAATGCTGAACTTGAGAAATATGATTGATAAATTTGTGTAAAATGATCTCTTACTGAGCTTTGCCTGAAGACCAAAACAGATAGTTCCGTAGGTCAAAGGATTCTACTCTGACCCCTGACCCTCTCTGGTCACATGTGGCTTTCGGTATTGTCAGCTTAATATGCAGAGCCAAGTACTTTCAGCTGATTTTTTATTTAGCCAACTACAAGATATTTGAAAAGATGTAGAATTTGCCCCTGTTTTCCATTTTTCTTATAATTGGTAATTACTAGGCAAATTAACATGGATAAGTCTTCAGTTTTATCAAGATTTCATTTGGAGTCAAAAGACTGGTTTTGGTCAGGCATTTTAAGATTTTATCTGTTTACAGAATCTTCTTGATAAGTGCATATTTGTTCTGATATAGTTTGCCTATCAAAGTTTTCCTTTTTGGGCTTGGCATCACCTGTTTGTTTTGGACCTCTCTGACCTAAGCCATCATCTACAGACTCCAAAGTAAAGAAGGCCTAAAGACCTGTGTATTCTCTTTAAATCACAAGTACTTCTGCTGAATAAAATGCTATGTGTGGGAATGTACTTTTGAGGGTTTCTGTTTAAGACCTCATAGTTTATACCTTATACCATAGTTTATACCTTATAAACACAGGTCTGAAAATGAAACTAGTGTTACAGCTACAAAAGTATAGAAAATAGAATGAGATGAATTAAAGTTATAAATCTTACTTTTACCAATATATATCCTCTTGATCACCTTAATTTCTACTAGACTGTGATCAAGCATGAGTTAATTAACAACTTTATGTATGCTTTGTCTTTTGAAATGTTGGATATTGGAATTGATTTGGTAAATCATTATAAAGATGCCAGAATTTTTATTTATTTAGTTGTAGAATGCTAATCGATTTGATTATTTTATCTTTTCAAAGATAAAAGGTTTTGACATATACTTGAAATAACCTACTTTTTATATTATGAGAAATGTAACATACTCAAGGAATAATTAAATATAAAAGAGATACTTCAATATAACATGTTTAAGAGTCTAAGCATAAGTTATGGAGCCTTCCTTAGTAGAGTAGAAAGCACAGTTTTTTAAAGATATGCCTGATGCCTGATTTTATAGTGCAGTTTCATAAAACTTTATGGGCCCATTCGTTAAAGGTCACACTAGCATCTCTTTTTACTAATTTTGTTGTGTACTGATTGAGTTACTGGGAATAGAAAGAATCACATTTTAAAATGGTAGTCTGATTTTTGAAGAAGTTTATATTATTCAATTTAAAACAGTGAAATTTAACTACTGACATTTTGTCTTTGCTTTGTTTTACTTTATTTCCTTTGACTCCTTCGTTTCCATGTATTAATGTTGACATGGCAAAAATCTTTGTAGCTTGTATCAAGGAATTTTTTGGCAGTGTTATATATAACAGAGAAAACAAGAAAAACATTAGGTTTTACTATTTATCTGTGGTTAGAGCACATAAGTGGGATAGTTAACTTTATTTTATTACTCCTGCTTTCTCCTACTTATTATAAAATGGTTATGAATGATCTCTGAATATTGCATTAATTAATTTATCAGAAACGGTATAATTGAAAATGTTAGTTTTTTACAGAATGGTAATTGAATTTGCAACAAAGACATTTATTAAAATCAGCTCTTATTTCTACAGAAAATGTTCCTGAGTAGTTCTTGATTGTTTTCATATTAATTAAATTGACAATCAGAAATATCTAAAGAATAAAATGTTTTCTAAATAGTTTGGCTGTTTAAATAGAAACGTTCATTGTTGAAATCTAAATAATAATAAATCTTCAATGGATTTAAAAATAGAATCATTTCTCATCTGTTGATGCCTAAGTGAAATATTGACATTGTGCCTTTATGATATTGAACAAATGAGTTATGTAATTTTCAGTTACATAATCAATAACTTAGACAAATACTGCTTCTTTGATGATTTATAAATGTCTATTTTTTATATGTATTTAGATGGAACATATCAAATTTCAGAGTGTATTTAAAATTAAGTAGGCACAATAATTTTTCAATCTATGATTTCTAAAAATTGAAGTTTAAAGTTCTGCTCCAATAAGCCATATGAAAATATTATTTGTATTGATGAATAAATTAAGATAATAGTTTTACAGTTCTGGTGACTGTAAATTTTGTTCGAAGAGTTTACCTTTATTTGAGATTTATTCATTATACAAAGATGATGCCATGTTATATCAATTTATTAAAGTCCCACATTTTTAATTTGAAATTTTTCATATTATCATTAAATGTAGTATATCACTGCTTTCATCTCTACTAACTTTAAGATTCTGTTTTGGTCTTGCTAACTTTAACTCCTGAGTATGAGAGGGTGTGTGTGTGTGTGTGTGTGTGTGTGTGTGTGTGTGTGTGTGTGTGTGTTTGAAGTTCAATTCACTAAGAGAAGACAGGGAAGAAACATGACAGGAGACCACTTACTCACGGTACAGAATCTAGTAAGGAGGCAATTTTCTTTTTGGCCTATGGTGACCTTTTTTGACTATGTTCCTTACACCAGAGACAGTGTACTGAATGCCTCTATTTCACCCTGTTTAGCAGAGTGCAACAGTGTTCTTTAACTTACTTTTGGTGGGAGGAGAAGTTATAGCTGAAATTTGAGAAGGGCGTGAAAAGTTGTAAGAGGCACAAGGAAGAGGGGTAGGAACTTCCTTCAAATGCGATTTTAATAACTAGTCAAGTGTGTCCAACTGTAGAAAATCACCAAGTGACAATCTGTCTACCTGACAGTGATCACAATGAATTACAAGACTTTTGAATAGCTGTACAGATTAGAATAAAGCAGGACCAAATAAAATATCTTTTGTTGGTAAAACTTTTGACTTAGAGCTAAGAAACTTTTAAAAAAAATTCTCTTGTGCTTCGATGTAGAATGTTTAAATTACAAAATTTATAAAGTGTTTTATAAGCCTTTTGTGAAAAAAGCATTATTCTGAAACCTTTATTTGAATATCTGTTGAAGAATAGGTGGTGTTTTGTAAATCAGTTTGCTATATATTATTATATAGTTTTCACATATGTAAGATGACTATATCTTAATTAATAGTCCAATCATTAAAATCAGAACTTTAGTGATCTTGAAAATTTCCAAACTAAATCATGGTTTTAGACAAAAATATTATCTGATTGGAGGAAAAAATATAAAAAATTCCAAGGAAGTTTGTAAGTAGTTTGTGAAATCAACTGTTTAATAGAACCAACCATGTGCAGCAATGCAGCATATTTTAAAATAAGATAATTTAGTCTATGCTAATACTGGTTTACTATTGCTGGTGTCATCAATTTTTTAAAATCATCTTATGGTTGGTTTGCTAAAAAAAGAGTTTAAAATTTAAACTTCAAGTAGAAGATTCTATAGTTACAGTCTTGACAAACTATATATAGTACCTTTTTAAAGTAAGGATGAGATTTTTATAAGTTTTATTTTATGTTAAATAGATTTTAATATAAACATTTTATATAGCTCTTATGTTTTTATTATAATATCATACATCTTTTAAATATGACCTTTTAGTATTTTACAAGGACATAATTGGGGCACCCACAACACAGAATTGAATAAAAAGACAAGATATATTATAGCTTCAAAAATTTGTGTTACCCATCCTTGTCAGTGGATATTGTTTATCTCTGTTTATTTTCTCATGGTTAGCTTATTCCATTAGACATAATATAAATATCAAACATTTTCTTAATTATAACCATAGAAATGTTTCCCAGGCTAGAAAGAAATGAGACAGGAAAACATATGTTTTACAGATATTTTTTTTTAAAAAGCCTTAATAGCTCAACAAGCTGTATTTTTTAACTTTGGAACTTTACTTATTTCCTGGTTATAGTTTCAAATAAGCAGAGTTTTTATGATAGTTTGAGAAACAAAAGAAATTTTAAGATTAAAAACTTGCTTCCATATATTATAGTAAGACAGTGGCTTATTTTGCTTTCTGATTTTTCTGGCCTTCTCTAAGAAAATAAGTGAATAAGATTCAAGGTTCACAGGTACATGTTATGTGTTTATGACAATATAGATAATGGGTAGTTTTAGAATGTTAAATCAGATTCATTTCTTTAACTGCTTATTCTTTTTCATTGTTCGGACAAATAAAAAATGCTCATTAAAGGGCCATTGTAAAGAAAAATATACCAAAAAAAGTAGTTTGAATTGTAAACTTCAATTTCAAAGGTTTTCTCAAAGCAGATAATATAAATATTAATATAATTTGAAAGTATACTTGTTATTTGCTAATTTATTTCAAGTATTTTTTGGGTTCTGAGAGATCTGAATTGCTTTTTAATTTAAGCTTTGTAATCTTTCTATTGCAATTATGTTTTTTGTTTTTGTAAATAATACACGCTTATTTATATATACAGTAAAGGCAAACAATTTTAAATGACTTCCTGTTGAAAAAAATAAAATCATAATCTTGTGTAAAGGAGTATTTTACTGAATATGCAGCTATCTAAAAATTGCTTAGTGTGAGATTTTAAGAACTTTCTTGAAAATTGAAATGGATTATAAGATTTAAATTATGCTACCTTCTTTCATTTCAAAACAGGAAGGATATGGAGTAATAGTGCTAAATCCCAATGAAAACTATATTGAAGTAGAAAAACCGAAGATACATGTACAGTCATCATCTGATAGTTCAGATGAACCAGCAGAAAAACGGGAAAGAAAAGATAAAGTTTCTAAAGAAACAAAGAAGCGACGTGATTTCTATGAGAAGTATCGTAACCCCCAAAGAGAAAAAGAAATGATGCAATTGTATATCAGAGTGAGTGAGATCACTTCTTTTCTTTACTATTTTCTTTACCTTATATATATCTTATTTTATACAGACTGTTTTGTTTTTCTTAAACTATTTTTTTAAAATTTTTCATCATTTATTTCCCATGGTTGTCTACTTGGATTAAATTTGTTTTTTATTCAAAATTACAAAACACATCATTCTTATTTCAGTGTGACATTTTATAGAAGTCACAAATGCAAACTCTATTTCCTTTTATGGCATACAATACCTCAAGAAAAATTTTCTAAAATAATTTTATTGTGATAGATGCAGAAAACTTGTCAATTGAGTTTCCCAACATACTGTTTCTTTAAGGAAACATAACATGTCTTTAAAATAGCATAACACGCTGTTATGTTGTCCATAAGAGAGAGTACATGTAGCCTAACAATTCTAAGACATATTACCTGCTGAATTAATAGTGCTGCATCAAAACATTCATCTTGCAGGGTAAGGTTAACTGGATAAAGCATTGTTTTATGATGAGCAACTATCTATAGTGTCTCAGCCTAATGTCTAAAGGCAGATAGAGGGAAGAAGAGTAATTAATATCTTAATAAATACTTAAGCCAAAATAGTTTAGGGATAGTGTATAATGAGGGAACTCTGTCCTTTTTGCTTGTCCTACCCAGCGAACCTTTGCACTTTATAGTACTAACAGTATGGGATCATTAGAACAGTGCTGCCTAAGGATTTCTAATTCTGTAGGGGGCACAAACAATTTTATTTTCACTTGGACATATGCAGAAGCTTGACATACATACTGTAAATTATATATATGAGTCATTTGTGAATTTTCAAAGCCCTTATTATGGATGGGCTAGAAGTTTAATAGTAAAGCATGTCAAAAATGCTACTAGGTAAGAAAAATAGTATATTGAAATATTCCTCAAAAGTGAGCAATTCAGAACATTTAAACCTAGAGAAAATAACATATTATAAATTATACTGTAGGATAGTGGTAATATTTCAAATTATTCAACTTGAGCTATTTTTATATTTACTTTAAAAGATCATTAATAAAATGTTTCATACCACCTTTTAGGGGATATATATTGCTTTCTAAGTTTTTATTTTCTATATTTTTCTTCTAGTTCATGGCATAATCACTCTACTTTTTGGAATTGTAGTTTAAACGTTCAAAACATTTATAGGTCATTCTATTGAGTAAGTTATGACTGTTAAGCAGTGGTGATAACAGGATATAAATTTTCAAGACCCCCAAAAAATGTGTCCTGTCAAAGAATTCTCAAAGCACTTCATACAACGAATCAAGCAGATTACAATATTTAAATTTTTAGAAAGCATCTCACTATTCAATATATTATTTGAAAAGCAAGAACACTTATTAGATTTAGAAGTAATAAGTAGCTTGTTTGTTCCCATGCGGTATATTACTCCCTTTCTTTTATATGATTACATTGGGGTCATGATGTTACCATCTTCTCTATCAGTTGTACTGAGCTTCCTTCTATATGATCCAATCTGTGAACCATCATCTTATAATAGGTTAAAATGTTTTAAAGGTTACCTCTGATATCTATATTCCAGAAATGAATTGTATAAGGCTTCCAAAATATAAAATCATAGAATACCTACTTGTTTATGTGAAATGCAAACCAAATGATATTGTATATTAAGTTTATTTCTTCTTAAACAATTTATTTGCCTATGACATGTATAGATTAAGCATCTATCTCAGGTATCAGACATCTTTCCTATAAGTTTATTTCTTCCTTTCTGTTTTCTCTTTATCTTGTCACCATTGCTTTGATTTTTTCTTTTGTTCTCTTGTATGCATGCATTTTCTTTCTTCTGTTTTTCAGATATGCTTTTTTTTAATCCTCAAATCTACTTTTTCTTATACCAAGGACACAACATTCTTTTTATGTTGCTTCATTGTTAAGAGCTGCCCTCTTTCCTTTTGTTTTCTTTTTAATTATTTTCTCTCTTTTACACTCCTGTCATTTTTCCCTCTTTTCTAAGTCTTTTTGCCTCTTTGTCCCATTTCACTCATCAATCCAGGTTCCCAGCAGTAGCACCAAAAGACAAAAATAGGCCCAGATACATAATACAACTTTGTATCTGATGGTCTTAGTTACGAAATGTTGTTTTTTTAGTAAACCTCATTTATCTTAAAATCTTCTGGAATTTTGCAGAATAGCAGAGATAAGCTCTCATTCTTCAAACATACTTCTAGAGAATAAGATTTGGCCCTGTAGTGGGAAAGAGAAGAATAGTTCATTTTGTGTAAGTCACATTAATTCCTTAGTAATTTTTATCCACTCTAGAAATGACTTCTAGTGCTCTTGTTCTCTCTACATAGCTCCAAATACCAAGTGTTAGTAATTTTCAGACACAGAGCATTTTATATGATGGAACTAAATTAACTTTTATTTATGTACTTCTTACCAATTTACAATTTGAAGTTCTGTTCTTTGTGACAACCTAATAGGTAGGTGAATCACATCATTTTATCCTTATTTTATAGTTGGAAACTGATACACAGATGTTTGTCTAGGATCACAAAGCTAGTAAATGGTAGTTAATAAACCTACTTTTTGAAACCAGGACTTGTACTTACCATAGATTCTTCCTTTCTTTCTTCTTTACCACATTGTTCTATAGATTGAAAACATAATATGTATTTGAAATTTGAAAATTAAGCCATGTATAGTAAATGTATTTTGCAATGTAGTAAACAACATTTAATGGCAAAGATAGATTTTTGACCAGTTATTATTTGATGGACTCTATTAAATGTTTATAAACAATTTATAAGTATAAATATTTCTATAAATATGTATATATTATCTATAAATAGTATCACTAATACTGATCCGGATTTACAGATGAGACTGTGGGTCAAAAACTTTTAGCTTTTCGATGGTGGAAACTCAGTCTGGGGACGCTGCCCCAGGAGTGGGAGCTATCATATCCTCTCCTCTGCCAATTTCCATTGCAACTAATAAAGCCTGTTTGTATCATAAACACACACACCCAGACACACACACACCCACATACAACTTTGAGTAATTTTTCCAAGGTCACATAGCTCTTAATATAAGATGCATGAGGGCATGTACTTAGTCAGTTTTGCTCACTGCTGTATCCCAGAGCCTAGAACAAAGCCTTCATAATAAATATTTGTAGAGCATATCTTTCACAATAAATTTTAAATAAGGTTGTAGACCCAGGATTAAAACCCCACACTATAACTACTACTTTTAAAAATATGTTCTGCATTATTAAAGTATGCTGCTTGATTTTCTGTGGGAAAACATTTCAGTAAACCAAGACAAGAAACAAACAGCACTACAATTGTTGACTTCTCACTTAATCCAGTAGCCGAGATTACAATCCAAAAATTAATCATAGAAGTTATTATTTGATACTTTGAAGTATATATTTTCATCTGAATATATAAAAGTAGAATACCATTTTCTTTTTGAGCTATATCATCATACTGCTAAAATTATGGATGAAAATGGAAATGTTTCAACCTGACCTGTTGCAATTTCTATGTTACACATTTGCTCTTAAGAGTAAGCCAGGCTGTTGGGCTTACTCTACCCTGTACACATTTGATACTTTATGTAATCTTTAACTTCAGTTCTTGTTTTTTCCTGAATCCAAATTCTATCCACATTGTAAGTGCCTAGCTGTACCACCTCTTCCTCTCACTATAGCCAGTGACCTCTCCTTACTGAGACTCATGGAATTTATAATTATTAGCTAATTTATATGGAATTTACCAGGTACTATCTTGATATGTCTCTTGTATTTTTGTCTAATAATTTAATTATTATTAGCAGTTATTTTCATGCCTCTTCACTAGATCTCCCCATAATCCTTTAGACCTTTGAGCATGCTTTAAATATTTGGCATTGCATGTCTATCCTTAAAAGCAGATATGTGCTGCTTTTTGCATTAGTACAGAGCATATTATGAGGGAGTCAGGAACTGATTCTAGAATTTAATCCCTTGGATGTAGACCAAAGCTAAAAGATTAGGCCTTAGTCTAGAGATACCTAGGTAAAGGAACCTGCAGCTTAGGAATGGAGGTTATTCTGGTATCAAACTGGAGCATAAGAGGACAATTAAATGGAGGAAAGTCACTTAATAGAATTTTAGAGACTATGGGTAGAGTATAGGCAAAAGTGACTTGATGCTGATCTGTCTAATGTTGGGTTGAAAGTGCTTGAACATCCCTTTCCTAAAGTGAGACTTATTTGTGGACTACGCTGATGGGAAGTAAAGGAGAGGAATTAGACCCAGCGTGTGAAAGAAAGCAAAAACAGATGCTGAGGATAGAGGGGAAGAGAGTTACATGGACCCAAAATGAAAAGTCCGAATGTGGAAGAGACATTTACAGAATAGGAATGTTAGCAGAACCTGGCATCGTACATAGAAGATACTTAAATGTTTATCAGTTGCTTGTTGACACTCATCAAAAATCTTATTCTTTAATCTGTAAGCTATTTGGTGTTATCTAGTTTTCTGATTGATTTTTTTCAGCATTCATGGGAAATTTTGCAATTGTTTAGAAACAGTCAACTCTGATAAACAAGGTTTCTTTCAAAAAATATGTTTCTGATGTTCTGACTTGGGTATGTTCACAGTTCTGAATCTCTTCTGTGCAAATGCCACTGAAGTCATTTTTATCTAGTGTTTCAGCAACCAAGTTCAATTTATTTGTATTAAAAACAATGATTGTTTAATTTTTGATTGTATATTATTTTCCCAGTATATTAAAGTATTTGGATTTTCTTTTCTTTAATATCTTGTAAATAGCCAGTCTCCTTTCAAATTTTTGCAAATATCTAGTATACACAGGCAAAAGTAAAGTAGAATTTGGGCCTAAAACTTTAAGATTAGCGATGTATAATTTTATTTTACTTACTAAGTGAGCATAAATAGACATGACTAACTAGTAGATTATGTAGCACTTTTCTGAGACATTAGGAGCAAAGCATGAGAGATCAAAGAACTTACTGTTTCATGTGGCAAGTTTCCTTAACTATGAAATAGTGTACTTGCTAGCATATATTATGGCTTATTAAGGGGATTGATTTGGTCTAGGCAATAAACATCATGTCAGACATGCCTGGCAGGAAAACCTGCTTAATATGTTTTGTAATAAGATGGAATTTTTTGTTCTCAAAAACATCTGCCAACTGAATTTAAGAGTGAAGACAGAAAATGTCATCAATTTAGTGGTAATCCTATAAATTTAGTTTCTTTTTGAGCAACACATATCAAGATACACAAAATTCCCAGTGTTAATCACCACTGGTTATAGTACTTTGTAAAATGATGAAACAAAAACATTTTATTTTTGTATAATGTATTAATTAATTCATAATGAATTTTAATATTTCAACTGATAAAATTTTAACAAGCATCTTGGCAACAGATCATTTTTTAAAGCATCTGTTTTTTAATGTGTTGGGTTGAGAACTGAGTCAAATGGCTAAATATGTACATATATTCTTTAAAAAAACATATTTTCACCTAACTACAGATACACTATTTTTCCCCTTAGACCACAAGGGGCTGCTGCTGTTCATATTGGATTTTGCTTTCCTTAGACACTTGAGTTCCCCATTTAACTATCTTTAGTCTTCTTATTTTTGGCCCCCAGGCCTTTTAAAATATAACTGGAAAGAAGAAAAGAGAGTTAGTTAGTATCTTAATAATCAGCACAAAAATGTATTATTGTACATGTTTTCTATAATACATTCCAGGGCATTTATATTTTTCTAAATCAACTTAAAGCTTGTAGTCATTGAAGGCAAATTGTGATAATAACTGTTTTTATTTCCTGTTTTTAGTGTATGAATAACATTCAGAATCATACCATTGTAGAGATACAGTATGGAGATGAGATTAAAAATGCAGTCCGAGGCCAGGCACAGTGGCTCACTCCTGTAATCCCAGCACTTTGGGAGGCCCAGGCAGGCAGATTGCCTGAGGTCAGAAGTATCAGACCAGATTGGCCAATGTGGTGAAACCTCATCTCTACCAAAAACACAAAAATTATCCAGGTGTGGTGGTGGGCACCTATAATCAGCTACTCGGGAGGTTGAGACAGGAGAATAACTTGAACCTAGGAGACAGAGGTTGCAGTGAACCAAGATCACACCACTGCACTCTAGTCTGGGTGACAGAGCAAGACTCCATCTGGAAGAAAAAAAAAAAAAAAAAGAAAGGGCAGCAGTCTGATAGACCTGAGTTTGAATTCCAGCTCTTCCATTTAATATAGTGTGACCTCAAGTTAACACCCCTGAACTTGTTTTTATCTGAAAACTAAAGTGAAAATAATATATGTAACCAGGTGCTGTAGCATGTGGCTACGTAGTCCCAGCTACTCAGGAGGCTGAGGTCGGAGCATCTCTTGAGCCTAGGAGTTTGAATCTATCAAAACTCAAACCTGATAAAGCAAGACTTCATCCCTAAATAATAATAATATATGTAAAACAATCATGGCATCTGGCACAGTGTTGGGGCCTTGGGCCAATAAATAACATCTTTTCTCAAGTTGACACGCAATTGAGAAATAATCCAATTCTTAAGGTCCCTGGCCCTTGTACCTTTCAGTATCTTTCTGAGGTGTTTTCTATGACGCCAAGCAATTCTGCAATTTCTGGCACCAACTGAGTGTCCAACATTTCAATTCAATTCTGGCGTTATCTACCTAAAGAGTTCAGTTTCACAAGACAGCCCCTATTTCAGACTCCAGTCACAAGTCCTGGAGGAGCCACTCGTACTCCTGACCTACTGAATATAGATTAGGGGTTCCCCCTACCACCTCCTCAGTTTCAGTAACTTGCTTGAATGACTCACAGAACTCAGGAAAATACTTATGTTTACCAGTTTATTATAAAGGATGCAACTAAGGGACAACCAAATGGAAGAAATGCATAGAGCAAGATATGTGGGAAAGGGCACACTGAGCTCCACCCCTTCTCTCAGCATGCCACCCTCCCAGCAACACATCGGTGTGTTTACTAACCTGGAAACCCTCCCCTTCCTGGATGCCAGTGGGTGAGGCTGAAAGTACCCTCTAATCACTGGGTCTTTCTGGTGACCAGTCCCAAACTGAGCCCATTTAAAAGCCCCAGTCTAAATCACCTCATTAGCATAAACTCAGTGATGGATTTTTTTTTTCAGAGGGTTGTTATAAATAACAAAAGACACGCTTATGACTCATGAAATTTCAAGTGTTTTAGGAGCTCTATTCCAGGAACCAGTGACAAAGATCAAATATGTTTTGTATTACAGCACGACATTGTTCCAAAGTAGTACCTCAGTGCTACACTTTGCAGTTTGTAACTCAGTGAGCAATATTACATAGGAATCAGACAAAAGGAAACAAAACACCAGGATTAATAATTGATATAGTTCAACTAGAAAATTTGATTTAGATCTGTAGCTAATGGACTTCCTGATATATTCCCCCAAAATGAATTTTCCACTTATCCTGCAAAAACATTCTTTGCCTTTCATGTGGTAGAAAGTAAACTAGAATTCATCCTTTCTGCAACCTACTTGAAAGATGCCCTGAAGAGCTGAGGTGAGCGTGTTCAGTTTCTTTTCCCAAATGTGCTAATCAGATAAGTCACACTCTTCCTGAGGGAAAGAAAGAATGGGATATGGGGAGATAAACTAAGAATGTTACTCTAGCTGAAGTGCCTCCATATGACGTCAGGAGAGGAGTAGTTCCCACCTGACAAGATCACTATTACATGCATTTTCTAACAATTCAATAAGGAAGTCTTAAAAATAATCATTAACTCTTCACTAAAGCACATCTGTTTCTTCATTTTAGAGTTTTCACTTAAAAGGGAAACTGTGATCAAGCCTGATTAATTTTTAAAGCCTTAAAAGGGCCATAACTCTGTTTTTAATTACCAGAAATTAACCTTTATATTGTCATTTTTTATATTTCCAAAGCCTAGTAATTTTTTTCTAGGTATGCGCCTGTAGACCCAGGTGCTAGGGAGGCTGAAGTAGAATTGCTTGAACCAGGGAGGTGGAGGTTGCAGTGAGCCAAAGTCACACCACTGCACTCCAGCCTGGGCGACAGATCCAGATATAAAGAAAAAAAGGGGAAACTCCAGTCCAGTAGATTTTTCTCCTTCCCTTTTCCCTTCCCCTTCCTCTTCTTCTTCCCCTTCCCCTTTCCTTTTTTTGGTGTGTGTGTGTGTGTGTGTGTGTGTGTGTGTGTGTGTGTGTGTCAGGATCTTACTCTCTTACCCAGGCTAGAGTGCAGTGATGGAATCATAGCTCTCTACACTGTAGAACTCCTGGCCTCAACCAGTCCTCCTGCCTCAGGCTCCCAGGTAGCTGGGACTGCAGGTGCATGCCACCACACCTGGCATGCAGGAGATTTTTCAAATAAAGATTTGATTAATGAATATTACATGTTTACATGAACCTATGAAGACAGACCTTTGCCTATTTGTATAAATCTACTCTTTGATGTTGAGTAGCATGAGATTGTAAGAACTGTTGTATATTATACTGAAGTGTACTGACACCAAAAATAGTATATTGTGTTGTAAGGTCAATTATCAACCATTATTAAGTGTATCCTACCTTCTTTGGATTTGGTAAAACAAGCCAATAATGAAGAAATATAAATCAGTTCAAGAATTAGACCTTGGGATTTTGAACAAAAATTATGATAAAGACCAAAGTTCCGCATTTGTGGGTTTTTGTTGGACATTGACCAGTTGATGTGTGTTGGGGGTCTGTCATAAATATGATATGGTGAAAAGAATAAAAACTTCAGAATCAGAAATACATAGTACAATCTTAATTTTTTTTGCTTACTGACTGTGACGTGGCAAAAATCACTGTTTTAGTTCCTATATCTATAAATTAGGGATAATCATAGCTATTAGACTTTTTAAAGGAATAAATGATGTAAATAAATATATTTGAAAACCACCAGTGGGGCTGGGTGTGGTGGCTCACACCTGTAATCCCAGCACTTTGGAAGGCCAAGGCAGGCAGATCACTTGAAGTCAGGAGTTCGAGACCAGCGTGGCCAACATGGTGAAACCCCGTCTCTACTAAAAATACAAAAATTAGCTGGATGTGGTGGTGCACACCTATAGTCCCAGATACTCGGGAGGCTGAGGCAGGAGAATTGCTTGAACTGGGGAGGTCAATGTTGCAGTGAGCCAAGGTCACACCACTGCACTCCATCCTGGGCAACAGAGCGAGACTCCGTCTCAAAAAAACCTTTCCCTTTCTCATCCTTCCCTACCTCCTTTCCCATAGGAAACATGGAAAGAATTATGGCAGAATAAGGTATTTTCCCATTGGTTTAAGTTTATTAAGGTCACTACAGGGTTTTTGTTTATATGGGTTATATCTTTTGATGTTTACTATTGAAAGGACTTAAAAATGAGAAGATTTAAAAATATTTATTTTAAAATAACAACCTATTATATGATGACATAAATAGCATTTTATGAGAAATAACTCTTTTTAAAACAAAAAACACATAGTGAAAAGTATGGCATTTAAAAAAATCTCTTCAATGTCTGGCTTAATAGAAGGCAGCTAAATTCTTACGTTTGTTTCTGTATTTCCTCTCTTATAATATGTTGTCTTCATTGATGTTTATGAGGAAAACTCAGCCTCAGACAGATATGCAATTGTGGAAAAAAGATCTATTTTAATAACTTTTTCAGATAATTTTGTATATTCTTCTTTGATGCTACCCCCCACATTCAAAAGGAAGTTGTTTCTTAAAGATTAGTTGCAGTATGGAATCTAGAACACATTTTATACTCATAAAAATCCATTGGTCTGTCTTGTACTTTGAATGGATCTTTTATCCATGTATGATTTTGTAACATCAGACATTGGTCATTTGGAAAATATTGTTTCACTTAGTTACATAAATCATCTAAATGTTGACACATTTTATTACACATACTACTATCAGTATCATGAGAAAAGTTTTAAGAATCAAAAAACGATCAAAGTTATCAGGGATGATAAAAGTTTCCCAAAATTTTAAGTTTAACAGGAAAGCTCAGTTTGTATCATTAACCACAAATACCATCATTTGTTTTTCTTGGGTGGGACTATCAGGCTTACTTTGTTCATTTTCAAGAAAATGCCTTCCAAATACCCAAATCTCAATAATTATAATTTGTCTATCAGTCTTAAAAGTACAAATTCTGCTCCATTAGAAAGGTAACTACTTTAGCTCTAAACACAGTCAAGTACACAACTGCTTTTCCTCCAGACTATCATCGTAGCATATTTTGGTATGCAAGTGCTTTATGTATACCTTCCTTTCATCACTCGTAATATTAAACAGATATATACTCATGGATTGAGATTTAATAGAAGTAAATTTTACTCTTCATTGACATTTAAGTGTAGTTGGCTTCCCTCCAACCCCCACTTCCACCCTTGTATGTGGCAGTAAAGAATATGACTACTAGTATAGTTTGGTATTGCTCCCATCATAGGTGCTAAGTCACAGGCAGTTTTATTCTTCATTGCTTTTTAATGATTAATGGAAATGTCAATACAATGAAATAGATAATGTCTTAATATTATAATGAAATAATTTTGACCTTATAGGCCTCCTGAAAGGGTCTCAGGAACCTCTATAGGTTTGTGGACCACATTTCTAAAATCACTGGTTTTTGCCTCTTTTCTGATATTGAACAGAGAAACAATGACAGAAAGATGTTTATTAAAATTTATTTATAAAAATAAAAACCATATTTCAGTTGGCCTGTTAGGTAATGCAAAACTAGGTGAATCAATATGAGCGGCTGTGTAAAGTGAAATAGAGAACTAGAATAGGGTAGGACTGGCTCATTGAGACATTCAGATCTATCTCATTTTAACTCTTTTGATCTGGACTCAGGGAGCATTGTGTATACACTATTCCAGCTGTTCCCCCTCCTCCCTCCCTCCTCCCTTTGGTGAAACTAAGATAATATCAGTCTATAGGGACCCAGCAGGTGGAATTTGAGGATTAGATTTGTTTTCTACTGCTCCACTTTCAGCAATAGAAGGCCCTGGAGAATCACTTGCCCATTTTAGGCTTTAGCAACTACAACTTTCATTCCCTTGTTTCCTCTAAAATGAGTGGCTTCCTGCTGAGAGAGTCCAGATGTGTCTATGCCTGATTTCTAGCTATGGTTTAATTTACTACCATATTTTACTAAACCTTTACTGGTGTCTCCATGTTTAAAGTTTACCTTGCTCTGCGTTGGACTGATTCTATAGTGGTTAAGAGTTGGGTGTTGGTGTCTGACATAGATGTGGTTCACGTTGAGCCTTTGCTAACTATAACACTCACTCAGGCAAATCACTTAATTTAAACCTAATTTTATCATCTGAAAAATAGGGTTGTTAGAATTAAAAGAAGTAATGCAATTAAGTACTTAGTACTGCTTTGGCACATAGTATGCACTCAATAAATGTTATTTGTAATTATGTTATTATTTTAATAATTGAATTACAATTTAAGTTGCCTCTATCCATGACTATTTCTGAGGCCAAGCTCTTCCTAGTTCTTTAAATTGGGCTCCCTTTGTTTAAGGTAACATGTTTTGTCTTAAGATAATATTTGACAGTAACTGTAAAATACAATTAGATGGATTGTGTCTCAATTTGAATTTGGTTATGCATATTTGCCCTTTTCTCTGCTCCTACAACCTTCACTTACTTCTTTAGAAGAATGCAATTGAAGACCATCTGTCTCCAACTCGCTCCCGATTGCTGGGGCCCTTGTCAGGCTAGAAGTAGCAGTTGTTTGCGTAATCCTCGCAGGAGTCTCATATATTACCCTGTTGTTACAGATACGTAAAATGAGGCCTAGAGACATAAACAGACTTACTCATAGTTATACCCCTAGTAAGAATAACCAAACCAAGGTTTGAGCCCAAGTCTGACTGTCTGACTGCAAAGCCTGTGTTTTTCCCACTACATTACATTGCAACAGTGAATATTTTCTCTAATTGGTTCTCTAAGATTTCTCTGTGTATATATTATAATATAAAATATGTATACAAATGTGACTAGATAAGTGGAGTTTTCTTGGTTGGTAAGGCAATCAAAATGTGACTAGATAAATGGAGTTTTCATGGTTGATAAGGTAATCGCTGTGATAGAAGACTAGTAGTAATTCCCTCAATACAGTGGTTTATTCAAAGACTATTGCTAGAAGGTTGCATTCAGCAGATATATTGGTTCTAGAATCTGGGACCCACATTTTTTTCTCATCAGGAGTGAGACACCCTTGCACATTATTTTGCCGAAGTCCCAAACTGTTCATCTGGGTTTTGTGAGACTTGTAGGTGGGGGGTTGAAGGAAAACCTAAATCAGTTTTATATAGTTGACCAAAAGTGCTTTGTTTACTATAGGAGATCTTTTTTATCCTCACCTTGATTTCAGCTTGTCTTTAGCTAACTTTGCCTGGTTCTCAGCCAATCAGCATGTTGTTCCCCACTCCTCCACCCCTTGGTGTTTAGCCACTGCCAGAACTCACACATGTACACTGTGAATTTATCAATGGATGTAAACACTTCTGTATGCATCCTTCATGTGTGACATAGCATGACAATGTAATGTTTACTGAGTGACTTGAGTATTTCCCTAATAGACTTATCTCATTTCCTTTCTTGTTGTTGTTGAAATAGTGTGCCGTCTTGTCACCCAGGCTGGAGTGCAGTGGCATGATCACAGTTCACTGTAGCCTTGACTCTGGGCTCAAGGGATGCTTCCACCTCAGCCTCCCTAGTAGCAGAGACAACAGGCATGTGCCACCACAACTGGCTAAATTTTAATTTTTTGTAGAGACGAGGTCTCGCTCTGTTCCACAGGCTGTTCTGAAACTCCTGGGCTCATGTAATCCTCCTGCCTTGGCTTCCCAAAGTGCTGAGATTGTAGGTGTGAGCCACCATGCACAGCATCTCAGCTGTATTTGAATTATATATGTGTATTTGCAAATGTGAAATTGTATGTTTAGATTTATTTGTTTGGAACATGAAATTTCAGCTTAAAACACTATCAGTTCTACCTTATATAATATTAATTTTATTCTCAATATTTTTCATTAATTTAATATGAGAAGAAAATGTTAGTTTTTTTTCCCTTGAAAAGTAATAGGTTGTATATCATAATTAGTGACTCATTTAGGGAATATATGAAAACAAAGATAAAGTTAGCCTTGAATATTAATCAAAATGGTCATCAACCAAGATTTTCCTTAATTCTTGTTCTCCTAAATATAATTCTTATATCTGAATTTGTTTTTCTAAAATCTTTAACATATCTTGCTGTCCAATAATTGTTATTTCTTTGTGAAATTTCAAAAATCCCCTCTCTCTCTCATAAGGGGATAAGTGGAAAGATTACAGAACTCTATCAGTTTGGATGACATCATATTTAATAATTCTAAAATAATTTGACGTTTGTAAACAGTCACTATTTTTCTTTTAGAATCTGAACCATAGTATCATGATTCTGTCATAGCAATAATAAACAATACCTTTCAAAGGTATGTAATAGATGAATGATTTTATAAAACACAGACTTTCAACCATTATATACAAATTTAACATTAGAACTAAGATTTTACACTGATAAATTAACTAAATCTACTAAAAGTAAAATCTGTTGTAGTCATTATTGAGAAGAGAAATTCATGATTTTGTAATGTTGCTATTCTAAATGTTTGGCAATGAGGCTTTTTTTTTCATGTTAAAGGGAGTATGTACAATTCATTCAGGCCATATTTGTTTACTGTTTTATGGAAAGAATATGTTTAGGAAGAAAGAATATTTTTAATAGAAGGATTCTACCAGAATATGTTGCCAAATGGTAATATCTAAAACTTTGTAGATATTTTTTAGACTTTTACAGTCCATCTATTTCATTTGTAGATATAGAAAAGGAAACTGAGATTAAGAGAAATTACACATAGTCGTCCTTTGCTGTACTAAGGTAACTGATTCCAGAACCCCTGCATAAACCACAGTCCATGCATACTGAAGTCTTACAGTTGGCCCTGTGGAACCATAGATATGAAAAGTAGGTCATCTGGTATATGCAAAACCTCCATATACAGACAGCCTACGTTTCAATCTGGCTTTGGTTGAAAAAAATTCTCATATAGGTGGACCCACACAGTTCAAGTCCCTGCTCAAAGGTCAGTTGTAACTTGCAGTAGGTTGCACTGTTATTAGTGTAAAAGCTGGCATTGGGACTTAGGTTTTCAATTTACCATTCTGGTTATTGATATTTTCGTATTAGGGTTTTCCCTCCATTCATATTCTGAAGTGGCCTCTCCCCTGGCTTTTGTCTCAGCAGCTGTGTGTATGTGGTGTGTGAGTGTGTGTGTGTTTATTAAGCAGGGAAAGGGATAAGTGCCCATTAAGTAATTTAGGCTTGAACCTAAAAGTTAGTTGAAAACACTGTTCCTCACATAATCAATTTGAAGAACTAAGCGGAAGAATATAAATTTGAAAATCTTGGTGCATTATATCTGAATTGTGATGTTAACTGCTCTTCATTCACTTCTAATGTTCTTCATTTTGACTTCAAAGAGGAGAGTGAAAAAATTCTCTCAAATTATTGTATAGACTGTTGATAAAATGATGCCATCAAAGAAAGGCCTGTTGTTTGTCCATATGTATCTCAGTCAATTGAAGATTGTTTTTACTATCCTCTTTTTTAATTGGTCTTAAAACCTTTTATCACATTTTAACATCTCTGAATTTTGGATGCGTCTTAAAAATTAATAGCGTATTATAGATTATTCAGCAGCAGTTTCCTCTTCATTATACTTTCAGTAACATAACTCTAAGGGGACATAATTTTTACTAGCAACCCCTGGAATTGTGCTGTGTGTACACTGAGTGCCCTTATGGGGCAGCCTTCTTAGAGATAAGGTGGAGGTTCATTCTTTTTCCTACATTTTACCTCATATTTGACCTCACAAATTGTGTAAATACCACCTGCCTACTATTTGGCAATTAGTGACCCCTCTATACGTGTTGATTTACTTATTTATGCATCATTATAGTCAGTTTTGTTCCTTTATTTTCCAAAGCATATTGAGAGCAGGTTTAATCTCTTTTCAATGCTAGATGTCATATTATCGAGAAGAGATAAATCTTTAGGTGATAAATCTAGATGATAAAGCTAGGAAGTAAATGGCCGGATTAAATAAAAATGTTAGCCCAAGAGTCCTAATTGTTTCCGTATGCTTTTTACTTTTAAATTTTCTTTAAGTACTTTCAAGATACCTAGAATAACTATTAGTGTGATAAAAGCACAATGTCAGTTATAGGTTATATTGTCTTAGTATACCTTCATCAACTTTGTACTATGTCACAAGTGCTAGATATTAAAGATAAAACACAGGAGAAGAATAAAACATACAATTTCTACTCAAGGCACATGAAATTAGCCAGGATAATATATCAAGATATCAAATGTATCTTGAAACTGAAGAAATGTATCATGTTTAGTAGCACATGTTGCAACAGATCTCTTCACATTTCATTTCAATAGTTGAGCACTGTTTATAAAATATTGTGCTAGCCCATTGTAAGATACACAGAAAAGCCAGAATCCCTCTTTTCGAGGAGCTCACAGTATAACAGGGAGGCTACGATATTCCTAAGCAACTCTAATATTAGGCAGATTGTGGTATGTATTTTGACGTAATTCATACGTTATAGGATTTGAGAAAGGAAAATTTTGTTTTTCAATGGGAAATTGAAACATTCTTTCATAACTTGATATATTATTACTAATAAAATTCCAATACTTAGAGATTGTTATAAACCACATTGAATTTTAAAATTTGAGAATAACTTTATACATTTTCTATACTAAATACAACTTATCATTGCAATGAGAACCTCGTTTGTGCAAATTATTTATATAAATTTTTGACAGTGTTATATAACATGATTTTTTGTTGAATATTATAAACCACTTCAAAATTTGGCACTTAAAAGGAATTAATTTGTTGGATGTTTTTGACACATTCTGAAAACTGAAATATTTCAATTTCCAGTGATGTGTTGGTATTTATTCATGATGCTTAAAATTGTTTTGCCCTTACTTTTAGTTCAAACGAAGCTAATCAAATACATAAGGAGCATTTAAAACCTGCCGCAACCATTTAATGTCCCTTAACTAATTATTTTCTTCTTTTGCTTTCACCTCCTCCATGAAATGATATATTCATTGTGGTATATTCATTTTACAACACTCATTGTTTAGGAGAAATAATATAATTCATTAATAATTGCACTTAACCTTTTAATAAAGTTTTTTGGTTCATTAAATATTTTCACCTACACTTTATCCTTTAGGAAATATAATGTGAAGTCAATAATTAGCTGTTTTCATTAAAAACCATTATTCATAATTTCTGTTTAGTTTTTTGTTTACATTTTCTTAATTGCTTATGATATTAATGACATTTGGTAGGTAGGTCCTTCTTGTATGTGGGCTTAAAATAGTTACTTTTGGCAAAAGTTCTAACCAAGAAACTTTTTTCAAAAAATATTAAAATGATAAATTCATTTTTATGGGAGTCTTTGGTGGTCTTGCTCTACTGTAAATGATTGTTAACTCTTGGAATATCTTACATAATTAAGTTTAACTAGGAGAGTTTCAGAGGAAGTCATGTCTAATACTAAAATAACTGTGCTCATCCACAAACACATGCCTTTCTTTTTTACACTTCTCCCTACCCACCATCACTCTAACTTTAGTTTTTACTAGAAAAGCTTTCAAATAAGTTATTCCCTCTGTGGGAATACTGTTAGCTTCATTTCAATAAAGATTCTGGGTTATTCATCTTTTTGTACGCTGTATCATCTAACAAGTTGCCGTGAACATACGTTATACTTAATCAAATGTTTGGATGAGTAAATGAGGCTTGGCTTTATCTGGACAATGACCATAAGAGAACTGCCCATTCCTTACCTCTCTGATCTCATTTCCTGTCCCTCTCTTCTTCATTCATTCCATTCTAGCAACGTTGGCCTCCGTTCTGTTCTTGGGATATGCCAGGCATGCTTCTGCCCTTCATTCTTTGCACTGGCCACTCCCTCAGCCTGCAAGTGTTCTGCTCTCAGATATGCCTAACTTCCTGAACTCTTTAAGTATTCTCTTCAACATCATCTCAATAGAGGTATACCTTCACCACCCTAATTGAAATTACCAACCTGCCTAACTCCAACCATTTCCCTTACCCATCTCTCCCTTTTCCTTTTTCCTTAATACTCATTGCCTTCTAACATATCATATAATTCACTTATCTGTTAAATATTGTTTATTTTCTGTCTCCCTTGTTAGAATGTAAGCCCCAAGAGGGTAGGTATTTTTATTTTGTCATCATTGTGTCACAAGTCCTTGGCACAGTGCCTGGCACAAAGTAGGCGCTGTATTAGTCTATTCTCACACTGCTTATACTTGTGTCTTATACTTAGTTGAATATTCACCCTGTGTTATTCTTCTTTGCATCTACAGTGTCTGGCACATAATAGGTACACCAAATATTAGTTAAATGACAGAGTGATTAATATATTTTTTTATTTGGACAAGTATGGCAAACTGATGTTCTTATGGGCAAGCCCATATAACGGAATCTAGTGACTAGAGAAAATAAATACTTTTTTAAGACTCTAAAAAACTAAAACAAAATATTTTTAAATTTTAAAGACAATATTTTAAAATGTATTTAAATATGAAGAAATGTGTCATTCTCTTTAAATAGATAATTGTAAGTGGTATATTAAATTATGTTAATAGTTTGAATAGCAGTAGTAACCATTGAGCTAAAATTACATAATAAATAATTGTTTGTTAACCTAAGATATTTCAACATTTTAAAAAAATTAGTAATAAAACATGCCATATTTTAAAGGCCTTAGTGTGAATCTTCTCTCCACTCTAGTTCAGGGGCTACTCAAGGAGTCCAAAGTAATGCTATAAGAAAAGCCACTCAGCCAGGTGCAGTGGTTCACACATGTAATCCCACCTCCTCAGAAGGCTGAGGCAGGAGGATCACTTGAAGCCAGGACTTCAAGAACAGCCTGGGCAAAATAGCAATACCTTCCTCTAAAAAATAGCAATACCTTCCTCTCTAAAAATAGCAATACTTTCCTCTCTAAATAGCAATACCTTCATATATATATATATATATATATATATATATATATATATATGGCATGGTACTGTGCCAGTAGCCCCAGCTACCTGGGAGGCTGAGGTGGAAAGATGGCCCAGGAATTTGCGGCTGCAGTGAACTATCATTGTACCACTGCACTCCAGCCTGAGAGACAGAATGAGACTCCATCTTATTAAAAAAAAAAAAAAAAAAAAGGCCACCAAAACGACCCCATCAAATCCAATCAGCTGTGCCAGGCTCTATTTCCATCCTATTTCTAAGGAGTTTTTGTCCTTGCTGGGTTTCCTTTGGCTTCATAATCAGATTCTGCTTGCCCTATAAAACATGGATGGTCTGTCCTTTGTTTGGTAGCTGCCCAAGATGCTGCTTGCCCAGAGGTAGAGCCTGTGTGGCAAGGGGCATCTCTTCTCTTACTGGTTATAGCTAGGTGGTTGGAAGTGGATATTCTGGATTCATCTCTCCAGGCCCTTACTTCCAGGAAAAAAATAAACAAAAACAAGCAGTTACTCTAAATTAATATGTTAATATAATTCTCAAAATTAGCACAGAATTATTACCCAGTTAGTTTATAATGGTTATTTTTAGACATTTGGAAGGAAACATTTCTTTCATAATACTCAATTAAACAGTTAAAAGTTGAACATTATTAAGAAGCATCAGTATTATTGCAGATTTTACAAGATTCTATTCAAATTCTAAAATATTATCCAGAAAGTACTTGTCTTATATCTAATACCTAAACTTAATGTCCCCTCCTTTGTTAAAACTTTTTTTGACCCTCTCTCTCTCTTCCTGTGCCTTTACAAAGACATGCATGTACATGGGAACACACACGTACACTAGTATGTAATTACAGGCTCCTTTTTGCCAGCATGTGTATTGCATTTCACATAATTTTTAGCATTTTCCCAAATTAAAGAAATAGTTGAAAGCTTATATATTTATTCCCCAAAGTAGGTATCTAATTATTTAAAAGAAAGACTTATATTTAATTCATTTATGTTTTCAAGGATTGAATTATTTGATTCATACTGGAATCTCTGGTTCATTTTTCTGCTTATAGAATTGAGTTCCAAATTGTGGTATATTACACAGATTGTCCAGATGAAGCTGGTTAGGACTTTCAGGGGAACTTATTGTTGGTGCTATTGTGATGTGGAAATGCTGTTACTACTTCAGTAACATTACCACTGAAACCTGATATAACTTACGTACTTATTAACAAGAAATGTGTAGATAGTAGCTCCAGCATTTGAAGCATCATTGAATTTGAATGAATTTCTATTTGTAAATATACTCTGTCATAAATACCATTGAATATATTTTACTACATGATAAATTTTAAAATTAGGGAAGTGATAAATCATGACATTTAATTTTAACATTAAGAATATTGGCAAATATTTTTATTAGTTTTACCTGTCTTTATTTAAATGTTCTAATATATATTAGTTCCACATTTTCTGTTGCCTCTAAATAGAATATATGTGATCAAAAGAGTATGTCTCTTTCTAAATGAGAAAAACTTCATAACTATGTTATAAATCCAGTGATACGGATACTGTCTGTCATTTTGTTTTGTACGGCCTAATGTGTATCAGTAAACTAAATAGACTTAAATTATGGCTGGATTTTGACTGGGAATATGGGAAGAAAGAAACAGGTAAGATCACGTATGTGACCAAATACAGCATTGGCACTAAACGATGGCCTCTGTGCATGTTAGTGTAACATATTTTGTAGCCAAAAACTGTATGTATCAAGCTCCAACCAACTATCTATAATAAAGTTTATGGTTCAATTCTAAGATTGCTAACCAAGTGATTTTTTTTTAGAAAAGTTTTTAAAAAGTACCTTCAACCAATAAATTCTTAAATATTTCATCAAATAGTTATTGAACGGCACTGTACTAGGCACACAGGATATGAAAATCAAGTAACACATGACCCTTCCCATAGCAACTCAGTGATAACAATGATAGGGAACTATGCTAGATTCCACATAGTATCTGGATTGGGGACACAAGTGGGACATAATCCAGTTAGTGGGTGAAGTGGAAAATCCAGGGAAAATTTTGTAGAGGAAGTGAAACTTGAAATATATCTTAAATAAGTTAGTCAAGCTAAAAAAAAAAAAAGTAAAGAAAAGAAAAAAAGACAGTGGAAGTTAAAAGGAATAGATGGAACAGGGTATAAAAGGGTGTTCAGGTACGAAGAAATTATATAAGCAAAGACACAGAAGCAGGAAATAGTATGTGTGTTTGGGTTCAGAGAAAGATGGTTTGACTAGAAAGTTTAACATTAGAAATAAAATTATTCCTTTACAAATAAAGAAATGCCTAAAAGAATATGTTGGTTTTCAAAACAAATACAATGATTTTTGCTTAGTTGCTTGTACATCTTGAAACCAAACTGGAGTTCAGCTATTTATTGTGTTCATTTTAGCATA
Source organism: Cacajao melanocephalus (assembly GCA_963573385.1). Taxonomy (NCBI): domain Eukaryota; kingdom Metazoa; phylum Chordata; class Mammalia; order Primates; family Pitheciidae; genus Cacajao; species Cacajao melanocephalus. The sequence continues at coordinate 49,282 of CAUYLG010030298.1, read as the reverse complement.
AACATTACAAAGTTCTTCTCTAATTAATCAGGTTCACACTACGCAACTAAGAAAATAGAAGTGATTATTTAGCATGGTGTCTAGTACAGCTGATTCTTCACCATAGAATCAAATATACCAGGCACTGTCCTAAGTATTCACTTGGGTTTATATCTAGTCTTCTTATGGTTTTAGTAGCATATAAGTATTCTTAATTTTTTAAATGAAATATACAACAAATACGTGTGGCTTAAAAAATAAAATGAATACCGTAATACTCACCCAACATATTATAAGAAACAGAATCTTACCACTACCACAGAAAATGGACATGTGCTTACCTTCATTCACATCTTTGTCCCTGTCTTTCAGAAGTATGAATTTTGTCTTAATGTTCTTTTTCTTTTCATTATAGTTTACTAAGTATGCATATTTTTCTAAATAACATGTTTATTATATTTTTTGGTTTTGCTTGCCTTTTATCATTTATTTTTAGCTCCTGGAGTTTGCTTTTTCGTGTATGATATCCATTTATATGTTTAGCAATAATTCATTTTTACTTCTATGTGATATTTATCCACTTTACTATTGATGAAGATTGGTGGTTTGCCTTCTAGTGTTTTTGCTATTATATTATAAGATTCTAATGAATATTCTTATGCATGACTCCTGGGAGTCAGAGGCTTCCTGGTGCTCTAGAATCTATACTTATGAGAATTGTTGGGTCAGCTTTACTGGGTAATACCAGATTGTTTCCCAAAGTAATTGTATGATTTATTCTGATCACCATGCATGACTATTTCTGTTGTTCTATACCCTTCTCAAATCTTTGTGTTACTGTACTGTTTAATATTTGCTAGCCTGCATACTATAATATGGTATCATATTACAGCTTTAATTAGCATTTTCCTTATTCTAATTAGTTGTATATCCATTTTTCGTTGGCCATCTATGTTTCATTTTCCTTGTTACTAATTAGGTTGTATATCCATTTTTCAGTTGGCCGTTTATGTTTCATTGACCATCTATGTATAACCATTCTTCATTGGCCATCTATGTTTCCTCATCCGTGAATTGCCTATTCATGTGTATGCTTGTTTTGTTATTTTTTTTTAATCTTTTTTTATTGACTTCTGGGTGTTATTTACATATTGCAAATTACTCTTCCACTCTTTGGCTTTTCTTTTCTCATATATTTTAAAACATTCTTAATTTTAACATACTAAAATGTATCTTTTTTTTTGTATGGTTTAACCTCTAATATATTATTTTAAAAGTCCTTACCTAGTCTGGGTGATACAAATATATTCTCCTTTTCTTTTTCATGTGCCTTAGAGTTTTTTCTATCACATTTAGGTTTATATTCTGTCTAGAATTAACTTTTATGTTTGGAGTTAGGTATGAACCAATTTCCTTTTTTTCCATATTGATAATTATCCTGACTCTATTTATTTGAGAGACTATCTTTTCTTCAATGATATGTAAGTGTTTAAGCCACTAGAAATTTGTTTTTATCCTTATTGTATGGATAGGCCTCATTAATTTTTTTTCTAAATGGTTAATCAGTTTTCCTAATAGCATTTTTAAAATAATACATTTTTTTCCCACTGATTTGAAGTGCCACCTTTAACACAGATTGCATTCTTACATTCTTGCTTTTATTCCTGGGTATTTTTCTATTCCTTTCAAATGTCTATATACATTTGCCAGTGCTATTCTTATATAATTATTGAGATTTTATAGAACATTTAGTATTTGGAAGTATCTCATTTTAATCTTCTATCCTCTTTCTTCTTCACACACTAATTTAAAGTTAGAATTTTAGCTCTATTATACTGCCACTACCAACAACAGTCTCTTCCTTCTCTTTTTTCTCTTCTTTCCCCTAATTTCTGTCTTTATTAACATAATGTTACATTATAAAGATGATAATTTTTACATTATAGTATTTGTTTTTCTAGAAGAATTCCTTTACGTTTACAATCAGGTAAATAACTATAACAATTATTTGTCTTTCTAATATTTCAACTTTCACTGCCAATCTTTTTATACTATCACTTCATGCATATATGCTTAATTTTACTTCCTAGGCAATTGAAATAGATGATGGGCTCCAGAATTAGTTAGGGTATGAGTTTAGAATCACAGTGTTAAGATAGCGAATGGCAGGATATGCTAATTGATTAGATAAAGGTTAAAGGAGATGGAGATATATAAGTGGTCTCCCAGGACCTGTCTACTCCGTTGGATTGTAATGACAATCAAGAAGTGAGGTGAGCAGGCCTGAGATGGCTATCCTTAGAAAAGCCTGCCTGCCAAGCTGGCCTTTGATTGGCATCTGGGAACTTGGATTTCAGGAAGGTTTCTGCCACCCTAACTGACAAAGAATGGCTCACTGGGCCCAAATTGATTATGCAAACAATGTGGTCTTTGCTAAACACTTGCTTTCCTTCTGGAAGTCTGGATTCTGGGTGCTAGGTAGGGAGTGGCTTTGTGACAAGCCTCCAGTATAAACCCTGGGTTCTGAATCTCTAATGAGCTTCCCTGGTAGATATCTTTTCACATGTGTTGTCATAATTCGTTGCTGGAGCAATTATGGACATCCTATATGACTCTACTGGAAGAAGATTCTTGGAAGTTTGTACTTAGTTCCCTCTGGATTTTTGCCCTATGTGCCTTTTCTCTTTACTGATTTTGCTTTGGATGTTTTGCTGTAATAAATCATGGCCATGAGTATGACTAAAGAAAATTAGAAGTGAAATATGTTGTCACTTTAAAGACTTATAAAATACATGTAATCTTATATATATTTGTGTTCATACCTCTATGAGAACTGAAATTTCAACCAACAAAATTACTACAATGACCAGCAAAATCTAATGGACAGGTCATTTCGTACCTCTTGGGCCAAGTTTTTTCCTCTATAAAATACATAGAAATGCAAATATGCAGGAGGCCATGATTTCTAAACTTCTGTTATTACCTGAAATAATGAAATAATTTTTATTTAAATATTCATTGTTTTTTTTCCTTCTATCCTTAAAATGAGCCAGTTTGCCAAGAATTTCCACAGGTTTTAATAACGGAAAAAGAATACCAGGTTTCATTTTATCAGTCAGTTGTACTCTGTAACAGTCTCTGCATATAAAAATACTTAACTGGGTCCATCTGACAAAATGAATGAATCCTACTTTGCCCTTAGTGTTAATCTTTCAGTGCTACAGAACACACTCTTGGAGGGAAAAGGGAAAAAAAACACCCAAGGACTAAGAATCCCTAATATTTAACCGTAAACACAATTAATAGAAAATATACTGAATTAATTTAGAAAACCTGCTTTTAAATATTGGAGATTCAAGCTATTTAAATAGAAAATTTCTTGCCACTTCACAGTTGCCCTCACAAAACATATCTAGAGGGAACATTTTGCTCAGTTAATTAGTAAGGCTGCAATATGAAAAAATGTTCGTATTGACTCCAAATGTTAAAAATATATGGTATTAATCTTGCCCATTCTGCTTTATAGCACATTTGCAAATAACAGCCATCAGATATTATTTCATAAAGAGCCTAAATTTTAATTTCTAGAACATGTTCATCACAAGTTTGATGGTGAGTTCCAGAAATATACCATTATTTATACCGTTACATTTCTTTAATGTAGTTAAAAATAAAAAAACTTCACTGCTCACAGGCAACCATAGAGCAGAGGACTCAGTCACATTCTCTAATCAGCTGGAGCAAGCTTCTCTGGCCCTCCACTGTCTACGGGCCCTCTGCAGCTCGCAATATCCTGATCATAGTAAGGATCCTGTCAGCCATTTGAGAGGGTCAGTTATCCTCCACCCCATACATACCCGCACACCTACCTACGTCTTTCTCAATAATCTTATGACTCCTCCCATCTAAGGTTCTAGAAGCTCTGGTTGTATCTGCTCCTTAGATCCAAATTATTGATAAATAACTCTGATCTCTTCCTCAGTGTATACTGTGAATTGGAATAATTGAATGTCAGTTTTCCAGGAATATGCATGTTTTAGGTCTAAGATCTATTTTTACAACTAGAAAGACTTTCTTGGATATATACATGCACACACATACATACACACATTTATATGTGTGTAGATACTTAAATAAAAATTACTGTAGGGTTAATTTAAGATCATGGGATCTGAAGTTAAACTGCGCTAGCTATGTTATGTTGGTGAAATGAATTAAACTCCTCAAGTATCAGTTGCCTTATCTATAAAAAGTAGATAATAATCGTAACGACTGCCCAGGGTACCATGAGGATGAAATTAATTAGAACATATTAAGCATTTTACACAATATCAAATACAGAGTCAGCGCTTAAAAATATTGGCTTCTGTTACCACTGTTTTCATGGGTTTAGGATTTCTTGAAAATCTCAGGCTTTTTCATTTTCCTTATCCTTTTGAGCTGGCCTAATTTTCACCCAGTATTTTTTTCATCCTCTGTGACATTCTCCTAAATTTTAAAATAGCTAAATAATGTAGGAGATTTATAGCAATAGGAATAAAAATCAACTATAAAAATATTTTACCTTTGGGACAAAATTTGCATATGTCAGTCACTGTTGAAAATACTATCTGATCTATTACTGGATTCACTAAAGTATTATATTCCTCAATTAGAAGGGAATTTTTATCAGTCTTATTCATACTCAGATTTATAAAGAAAATGATTTGATAAAGAATGATTGTTGGTAACTGATTATATAAAGTTACAAAGGTTTAAACAGAATATCCATCAAGTAGAAGATATGTATCCTGTGTGTGTGTGTGTGTGTGTGTGTGTGTATGTATGTGTGTGTGTGTGTGTGTATTCTTCCTGAAATTCACATTTTAAAATTATTAAATATTTCCTCATAGCATACTATTTCTAGGTGTTTAACTTTAGTACAATGCAATAAGAATCTCTTCTTTTGAACTCAGTAGAAAATTGTATTCTTTTTACATTCTGTGTTTTTATGTTAAGAATAAGGAATTTGTTTTAAAATTAATTTCCAAGCTACACATTCCTTTGTTTCATAAACTCTGCTTTTCAGAAGTATCTGTGGAATTTTTTTTTCAATTATTTGTTGATATCCTATCCCAAGACCCCCAAGGGTTGGCCTATGCCTTTTGAGCTAAGATGTGCTCCCAATCTTCCAGTTAGGTCAACCACAAAAATTAAGATATGATAGAAGGTCAGTGGAAGAAATTCATATCAAAACAACTCCTCACTATGTCATTATGACAGCCTGCTGTAACAAATGTGCTTCTGTTTTAACTTATGACAATTAATTGCTAAAAGTAATTTAATCTGACAGAGGCAGGGTGTTGAAAGGCTCCTGGAGATGTCATAAAAGCGACCTTTCTGCCCATGTGCTGCCAAAAGCCATTTTTAACAAGGAGCTAAGGAAACTGTGCAACTTCTTTTGTACTTTGTTAATTAGTTATTGATTTGAAACAATGCACTTCCAAATACTGTTAGGTATGTTAGATGCCAGCAAGGTCACTATGTGACAGTCTACTCTTAACAATCTTGATAGCATATGAGAATTCTTTGAAGCCCTTTGTTCTGTTATCCTAAAATTGGGATTGCCTAGTTTGCTAAAATGATTACAGTTTTATTTTATCATTCATCTTTTCAGTTCCAAATATTTTATATATGAGTAATCTGATACTTAGTCACATTTTATTATACAAAGTGTTTGCAATCATCATAATTCTTACTTGTGAATTTAGGCTTAAATAAGCACATATTCTATAGTGAAAATATTTATGGATTGATTAGTGATTCCAAAGAGAAGAAGAAAATAATATTTTAATCTTAAAAAGGAAAGCAAGATAGAGGTTCTAGAATTCATTTATTGGACATGTTAGTCTTAGTCTCTCTCCCTGTCTCTCTCTCTCTCTCTCTCTCTCTCTCTCTCTCTCTCTCTGTCTCTTTTGTGTAAGACAGAGTCTCATTCAGTCACCAGGCTGGAGTGCAGTGGCATGATCTTAGCTCACTGCAACCTGTGCCTCTCAGCTTCAAGTGATTCTCCTGCCTCAGCCTCCCGAGTAGCTGGGACTACAGGCGCACACCACCACGCCCAGCTAATTTTTGTATTTTTAGTAGAGACAGGGTTTCACCTTGTTGGCCAGGAAGGTCTCCATCTCTTAACCTTGTGATCCACCCGCCTCAGCCTCCCAAACTGCTGGGATTATAGGCATGAGCCACCACTCCCAGCCTCTCTTTTTTTTTAAAAAAATTAGGATATTTAATTTCAGTTTCAATGATTTTCTAATGTTGTCAACAGAAGTTAAGTAAGTGTCTCATAACTCTTTGAGGAAGTCTTCAGACTGTTTTAAATAACATTTCTTAACAAAGCATTTAAGTACAAGTTAAAACTGCAGGTCTTGGTGTGAATTGCAGGGTGCTATGGAGGATAGAAAAATCGGAGGGTGAGTTAGCATAGCACAGGGATTAAAAGTAGGCATTTTAAATTCAGACATCCCATGCTATAATCCTGAATTACACTAATTAGCTATTTAGCCTGGAATAAGCTACTCAGCTTTTCTGTGGTTCATCCATACAATCAATGGGAACCATAGTAGTTAGCTTAATATGTGTTAATACGTAATACATGTGATGTATGTACATAATGCATATAGTGTGCTTCATCCAAAGCTGGTAAGTAGTAACTACCTGATAAATGTTAGCTATGCTATAATTAGTATAATAATTAGTAGTAACAAGATATATGACCACCCCTTAATTTTATATTTTAATATATGCAATGTTTTCAACAGATCAAAATAAATATAATTATTTTTCTTAGTTTTTCAAATATTTTAAAACTACATAAACTAGAATGTGTTTACTATACGTGAGAAATTTTTTAAATAGTATGGTAAAGTTCTCTCTGTTTGCATTTTGTCATGGACTATAAAGGAAACATTTGGTGTGCCCTTATTCTAAAATGAGAACTGCTGATAAAATATTCTGGTTTGTTACTTTACTAAAATGTGTTAAGTTTTTAAGTTGAATTGTTTACATGGTAAGAAATCTAGCTTTGCTGTAGATAAAATGTTTTTCTTAGAACAGAAAATTCTTACCGGGCATGGTGGGTGGCTCACTCCTGTAATTCCAGCACTTTGTGAGGCCTAGGTGGGGGAACTCTTCAGCCCAGGAGTTCGAGACCAGCCTGGGCATCATGGCAAAACCTCATCTCTATAAAAAATAAAAAAATTAGCCATGCATGGTGGGAGATATTCAGGAGGCCAAGGTAGGAGGATCAGTTGAGCCTGGGAGGCAGAGGATGCAGTGAGCTGATATTGTGTACTACACTCCAGCCTGGGTGACAGAGGAAGACTCCATCTAAAAACAAAAAAAAATAAAATAAAATGAAAAATTCTGAAATGCCTATTTATTAAAACCTTTGCACTAATTGGGACAACTTATAAGATTTTTAAAGTTAAATTATTTCCATAAATATATAATACTACTATACAAATAGCTAAAACTTCATGAAGAAGTATACTGTACTAAGCACTGGTGCTATGATAATGAATAATTGCTTAATATCTCCATTAGCAAGGAAATACAAATCAAGGTACCAATATTTACAACTATTAATCAACAAAAATCTGAAGGAGCTATTATAACTATTGTTCATTAGATGTAAAGGAAAGATTCCTCTCACATAATATGGTGGTAATGTGAGAAAGCAGTCTAGTAACATTTATTAAAATGAAAAATACCTAAACCTTTCAACCTGGCATTCCTGTTCCTGGGAATATATTCTACTAAAGTAAGACCATTACTAATTAAATATATATTAGAAACGATTTTAAAAGATCATTTGATAGCCAAAATTCAATATCTGAATTTAAAATCATCTGAGATGGAATAAACTTCTAATACATGCATTTTATTACTGCTGCCTTATCTTCAGTTTTGAAGGATAAAATACTACTTAAATTCAAAAGTTTCACAAATTTGTAATTTTGAAGTTTGTTTGAATGAATTAGGCTTTACTATAATGCATTTAGGGGATGGGTCAATAGGTGCAGTAAACCACTGTGACACACATAAACCTGTGTAACAAACCTGTACATTCTGAACATGTATCCTGGAATTTAAAGTAAAATTAAAAAAAGAAAAAAAGAAAGAAGTCTCTAAAATCCTGATGTGGAAGCTGGAACAAGTTATCCAGAAGATTTAACTAAGATCATTGATGAAGGTAGCTACAGATTTTTCAATGTAGACAAAACAGCCTTCTATTGGAATAAAATGCCATTTGGGACTTTCACTGGTAGAGAGTAGTTGGTGCCTTACTACAAAGCTTCAGAGGATGGGCTGATTCTCTTGTTAGGGGCTAATGCAGCTGGTGACTTTAGTTGAAGCCAGTGCTCATTTACCATTCCAAGAATCCTAGTGCCCTTAAGAATTATGCTAAATCTACCCTGCCTGTGCTGTAGAAATGGAACAAAAAAACCTGGATGAAAGTAAACCTGTTTATATCATGGGTTTCTGAATACTTTAAGACCACTGTTGAGACTTACTGCTAAAGAAAAAGATTCCTTTCAAACTATTACTGCTCACTTACAATGCACCTGGTCACCCAAGAACTCTGATGGAAATATACAAGGAGATACCTGTTGTTTTCCTGCTTGCTAACACAACACCCACTCTGCAGCCCATGGATCAAGGAGTAATTTTGACTTTCAAGTCTTATTATTTAAGTAATATATTTTGTCAGGCTATAGCTGCCACCGATACTGATTCCTCTGATGGATCTAGGAAATGTAAATTGAAAACCTCTTGGAAAGGATTCACCATTCTAGATGCCATTAAGAACATTTAATTCATGGGAGGAGGTGAAAATATCAACCTTAACAGGAGTTTGGAAGAAATTGATTCCAGAGGGATTCAAGACTTCAGTGGAGGAAGGAAGTGCAGATAAGGTGGAAGCAGCAAGAGAATGAGAATTAGAAATGGAGCCTGAACGTGTGACTGAATTGCTGCAATCTCATGATCAAATTTGAATGAATAAGGAGTTGCCTGCTATGGATGAGCAAAGAAAGTAGTTTCATAAGATGGAAACTCCTCCTGATGAAGATGCTGTGAACATTGTTGAAATGACAACAAAGGATTTGAAATATTAAATAAACTTCATTGATAGAGTGACAGGTTTTAGAGAATTGGCCCTAACTTTGAAAGACGTTCTACTTTGGGTAAAATGCTATCAAACAATGGTGTATACTACAGAGAAATCTTTCACGAAAGTGTGAGTCAATAAATGAGGCAAACATCATTGTCTTATTTTAAGAAATTGTCTCTCCCACCCCAACTTTCAGCAACCACTTCATTGTTCAGTCAGCAGCCATCAGCATTGAAGCAAGACCCTTCACTGACAAAAAGATTATAGTTCAGTGAAGACTCAGATGATTGTTAGCAGTTTTTAGCTATAAAATATTTTAAAATTAAAAAAAGAAATTGTGTTTGAAGTAATATTATAGTATTAATAAGTATATTTTCAAGATGTTTTAAGTTAGTTTATGACTAAATTATAGCAAGTATATAAATAACTTAATTATACCTTTGTGATGTATCCCAAAATAAATCAAGCATTTATAATGTGCTGTTTGCCAGGCTTCTTATTTTGCATCTCTCCAGTCTTTCTTTGTTTTATTTTTATTTTTACTTAGAGACATAGTCTTGCTCTGTTGCCCAGGCTGGAGTGCAGTGACACAACCATAGCTCACTGCAGCCTGGAATTCCTCAGTTTAAGCAATCCTCACACATCAGCCTCCCAAGTAGCAAAGACTACAGGCACATGCCACCACACCTGGCTAATTTCTTTTTTTTTTTTTTTTTGGTAGAGACAGGTCTCACTATGTTGCCCAGGCTGGTCTCAAACTCCTGGGCTCCTCCCGCCTCAGCCTCCTAAAGGGCTGGGATTATAGGCATGAGCCACCACTCTAGCCCCGCTTCCCTTTGGATAGCAACTCTGGTTCTCTTTGTTTCCAAAGCTTTGCTTTTCTTTTATTATCAGAAAAAGATAGAACTTTAGAGATCTCCTAGGTTAACCTCTCATGGACAGATGGAGAGTTTGAGCATCTAAGAGGGTAAGTCAAAGTCATAAAGCTAATTAAGTAGCACTGTCTGGTTGTGTGATTGTGTGTTTGTGTGTGTGTGTGTGTGTGTCTCACAGAGAGAGACTAAGAGAAAATATGTTTGGCAATTATAAATGATCTTCCCGAAGTTGCTAAATTAATCATTAATTCTTTGGAGTCAGTTTACTGATTTCCTCTACAGCTATAATTATAGCTTTAGATTCAGATAGAGATACTATAAGGCATGTTTAGCTTCTGACTTTACCATTTTGTCTATAGAATGTTCTAGATGGAACTGTCTGGAACGCCTAATCTTTTGCCCCCTCCAACACACACAGACACAGACACTCCGAAAAGGTGTTTCTTTTGCCTCTCACTCTGCTGTGGTATATTCATTAAATGGCAGTAGCCAGATCAGTCTTGGTGAGCAAGATGCATGCATGTTTTTGGGCCTGTGTATATCTGCATCCTTGCCATTATGGCTTTTTTGGTCATATCCTGATAGTGCCAGTACAAATCAGTTAGTGACAGAGTTCAACAAATATAAACTGGCTGAGCCATTCTGTCTTCTTGGTTTTTTACTGCCTCTTCTGTGACAGATACTCTCTGATGAATGACAGCTGAGATCTTCACTTAGTACAGGCCATTACTTTTTTCAAGCTTCTAAGAACAATTTTGGCAACATTTTAGGAGTATCTCCCAGAGTTCTTGCTAGGTTGTTGTGATAGGGAGAATAATGGCCTCCAAATATGGCAAATCTTAATCCCTGGAGCCTTTATGTTACTATATGTTCTCCTAAATAGTGTGTTGTTTAATATGACACATTAAGCGGTGAGCACAGACCTGGTGGTATAAGGAAAGGAAAATATTGCCACTATTAGATGAAAACTCCTAGTTGAAGATAAGCTAAATAGATACTCTGGATCATGATCCGACTTCAGATTCCCTAAGCACTTACAAGATCCCCCTTATAGGGATATCAGTGGACAATGTAGTCTTGAAAAATAGCTTTTCGTAGTTGGAGCATCTGGAAAGCAAAATCATCAGAAATATGACTAGAGGGAGTTTGCTGCTCTGTATTTTCTAAGTTTTCCATGGTCTAACTGTAGCTCCTAGTTTAGTGAAAACACAACATTTTCATGAATTGTAATAAATGTCCTCAGGTGATACAGCAGCAGAATATGAATGGGCAACATGAATCTCAACAGTATGTAGTTAAGAAAAGCCAAATACAAATATAAATCCAGGTCAAGCTCATTAGGTCATTATATTTAAATGATGATGTCATAGTGAGGGTCTTGGTGATAACAACTCTCAGCATATCTATCTTTTGAATCATATTAGCATCACCTGTCTGCTTGCCTGCTGTATCTGGTATCCAGCTTAGCATTTTCTTTATTCTTCTGAAGATTCATTTTGTTACTCTCTTGTGTTTTTTCTTTTGTTTCATGTACTTCATGTCTTCCTCTTTCTTGGTTTATTTCTTATTTGAAGGTGCATATCTCCCAGTTATTTCTTTAGAAGAAGGGAGTGAGGTACAAATTTTTTGATTTTCTGTGTTCATCTTACATTTATATTTGTTGATATTTTGGCTGGGTATAGAATTCTGTTAGAAATTATTTTCCTTTTGAGTTTTGGAAATGGAGTTTCACTCTGTAGCTCAGTTTGGAGTGCAGTGGTCCCGTCTCAGCTCACTACAGCCTCCACTTCCTGGACTCAAGCAATCCTCCTATCTCAGCCTCCCAAGTAGCTGGAACTACAGGCATGCACCACCACACCTAGCTAAGTTTTGTGTTTTTAGTACAGACAGGATTTCACCATGTTGACTAGGCTGGTCTTGAACTCCTGAATTCAAGCAATCTACTCGCCTCAGCCTCCCAAAGTGCTCGGATTACAGACATCAGCCACATGCCTGGCTAGGGCTTTTGAATTTTAGACTTTTTTTTTTTTTTAATCATCATCTTGCTTCCACTGTTGCTATTGAAACGTCCGAAATTGTTCTGAATCTTAATATTTTATGTTTCTTTCTTAAAACTTGTAGAATCTTCTCTTTGTTCCTGGGTTCTAAATTTTGCAGTGATGTACCTTTCTATACATCTATTTCATTCATTAGGCTGGGTACTTAGCCACTTTAATCTATCAGCAAATGTCCTGGGAAACTTTTTTATTTTATTGATAATTTCCTGCCTTCTGTTTTCTGTTTTCCCAATATACAACTTTGCTTTTTGGATGATGGATCTCCTAGACTTATCATCTGGTTTATTACTTTTCTATTTTTCATATCTTCTTTTTTTCTTTAACTTAATCATTTAACCCTTCTGTTGAATTTTTCACTTCTGTTGTTTTGCTTTTAATTTGAAAGAGCTCTTTTTATTCTTCAAATATTTATTTTTAATAGTACCCTTGTCCAGCCTGGGTAACATAGCGAGACTCTGTCTCTACAAAACAATTGAAAATTAGCCAGGCATGGTGGCATGTGTTTGTAGTCCCACCTACTCAGGAGGCTAAGGCTGGAGGATCACTTGAGCCCGGAAGGTCAAGGCTTCACAGTAAGTTGTGATCACGCCACTGCACCCCAGCCTGGGCAATAAAGTGAGACCCTGTCCCAAAAGCAATGTACCCTTGTTCTAGTTTTATGCATTTACTAGTATCTCTGAAGATAATAATGGAAGTGTTTTTGAAATTTTTCTCTATCTGCAAAGTTTCCATTTCTTTCAAGTTTCTATTTGTTCTGGACTCTATATTTTGTATTTGTAGGCATTTTTCATAAGTCTAAGAATGTTTGGCAGTCTATCCATGTTTATCAGTAGGGATTAAGAAGCTAATTGGAATCTCTAAGCATCTGAGTGGGACTTAATATGTTTGAGCTTCGCTATAATCTGAGTAGTCTGTTTGTTGGGAACTTTCCCCCATGCAACTCCCATCCATCTATATCTTTAGAACTTTTTTTCTTATTTACCCTGGTTTGATTTTCCAAAGAAGTCTTCCAGTCTTTTGCCTGAAGACTAAGGGTCTGACTGCCAATAGTCTGGAAATTTAGAAGGAATGAAGCCCTGGGGGTTGGGGGATGGTGGCGATGAGAGTGGAATAGATAACTACATTCCACATTCAATTTGCATATGGTCACTTCATCTCTGTTTTTCATCTGAAGCTGATGCCAACTGTTTCTGATATCCCCATTTCAAAACCTCTCCTGTCAGGATGTGCAAAGACATTTGCCAAGCGCATGGAATGGAAAATGGGAAAATAACTACTTCTCAAACAGCCTTATTTTAGCATGTACATGCCACTCTCCTTCAATCCCAGAGATACCTGGAATCCTATCCCTGTGCTTTGGAGGATTCTGCAGTGTAAATGGAGTTGGTTCTCAGCTTTCCCACTGCCAGCTTGAGATTGGACTTTGTCAGATGTGCTAAATTAGTTACCACTTTTCTATCTGCTTTCTTTCTTCCAAAATGTTGTCATTTTTTTTCCTTCCTTGTTCTCCTAGTCCTTGATGATTTATGTCTATATTAAAAATATCTTCTAGTGTAGTTTTGTGGGGTTTGGGGAGATTATCCAGTCAGATATGGATCTTTAATTTGCCATCCTGTGCTGGAACTGAGATCATAATTACTTAGAGAAAGGATCAACAAACTTTTTCTTAAACTATTTTAGTAGGCCAGACTGACGCTGTCTCAGTTGCTCAGCTCTACTTTTGCGAGGTGAAAGCAACCATAGATGATACATAAACAAGTGTACGTGACTGTGTTCCAGTAAAATGTTATTTACAAAAACAGGCAGGCAGCTTGCAGCTCATTGTTTTCTAATCCATTACTTCCATCACCCCCAAAAAGTTTTCTCTTGTGCCCCTTGCAGCCAGTCTCTTCCTCCCATGTGCTGACCTTGCTGACCACTGACCTGCATTCCAACATTATAGTTTTGGCTTTTCGAGAATTTCCTAACAATCGAAACATATTGCATGTAGTCTTTTGTGTCTAGCTTCTTTGTCTTAGCTGTATTTTTTTATTTTAGATTAATAAATTGCAGAAAATTAATGATAAGTTTTAAGCTAGATTCAGAGTCTCTCTTTTATGATGGCAGAAGCTATTCAAGAAATAGGACACATTGAACTTTCAGAAAACAGACTCCATTTCACAGAGAAGATCTTCTTTCATGTGAATCTGACCTACAGTACTGATAGCTACAAAAGCAACACTCACGTACCTTTGTCTTAGTGCCCCCTCACTGTTTTGTTCATTACTATAAAGAATAGCTACACTTGTTATGCCTGCATAGAGAGAAGGATATTAAATGTTTTTTAACAGAGTTATATAAAGTGATTAAGATTATAGATATGAACTCAGACTACCTAGGTTTGAATTCTGGCTCTGCCAAGTACAGTTTTCTTGAGTAAGTTTCCTAATCATTCTTTACCTGCTCATCTGATTATGGGGATAATAATAGTACCTAGTTTATAGGATTAAATGACATAAATAATCATCTTTCAGTATCCATAGGGGACTGGTTTCAGGACTGCCCCCCTCTTTGCCCCTCAGATACCAAAAATCCACAGATGCGCAAGTCCCTTATGTAAAATGGCATAGTATTTGCATGTAGCCTATATACATCCTCCCATAGACTTTAAATCATCTCTAGACTACTACCTAATATATTATAAATACTATGTAAATAGTTGCTAATACTGTATTATTTAAGGAGTGATAACGAGAAAATAATGTCTGGACATGTTTGGTATAGATGCTACCATTCTTTCTTTTTCTCAAATATTTTTGATCATTGGTTGGTTGAATCCACTAATGCAGAACCCACAGATAAGGAGAGTTGACTGTTTTAAGATCAGTGTGTGCCACAGCATGTGCTGTAGAGGCATTTTCAGTTAACATTATTATGCTTGCATTGTAGATCACACTAAAAGAAAAGACCTAAATTTTATTAAAGTGAGTAGGATCGTCTGTATTTACTTTGATGGAAATTCCCATGAGCCAAGTGGACCCCAGTTTTGGAATCTAAGAATCCTACCAGTTCTGTCTGCCTCCTATTCTAGGCCACACCCATTTTGTGGCAGTATGGCCCAGTCACAAAGTGTTTGTCATCCTCTCTGTAAATAATGGGTCATAATTATTTGTTGAGTCTTTTTTTTTTTTTGGTTATAATACTTATTTTTACTAACCACTTCTTTAATTGGATTTAAATTTTATATTCAAATAGATAAAAAGACAAGTTTTTATGTCAGCCCAATATCACAGCCATTTGTTAACAACATTTTAATACATATGATTTAAAAGGATAGTATAGCATAGACGTACAAACACTAGAACCACACAGACTGGCCTGCAGTCACACTGGTTGTATGACCTTGAGCAAATTAATTAATCTCTATAAATTGCTACATTCAATGAAAGAAAGCATGTAACCAGTTCAAGCAGCTAGTGTCAAAGACAAGAGATGGCAATAAGGGTATTAAGAATAGGAGTTAAGTTTATGAATTCTAGAAATATTTCAAAGGATAAGTTAAATTGGATACATATGGGTGATAGAGGAAGAAGAAGATGTCAAGGGTGACTTCCAGATTTTTGGCTTGAAAAAACCAGGTGGGTGGAGATGCCACTTAACAAGTTGAGAAATATTAGATATTATGGTGTTGGGAATTCAATTCAGAGTTTACTTTTGGACATGGTAAGTGTGAAATATCTGCTAAATTCAAATATTTTTAATGTGGTTCTGAATACTTATCTTTTGTCAGTTATATTTACTACAAATGTCTTCTATGCGTAACCATGTATAATTTCATTAATGTAGCCATATCGACCAGTAACATAGCCTTGAATCTGTCTTCAAGATTGAGTGCTGTTCAAAAATCAAGAAATTATTTGAAACTAGTGAGAACAGAGATACAACATACCTGAATTTCTGGGACACCACTAAGGCAGTGTTAAGAGGGAATTTTATAGCACTAAATGCCCACATCAAAAAATTAGAAAGATCTTAAATTAACAACCTAACCTAGAGGAACTAGAGAAGCAAGAGCAAACCAACCTCAAAGCTAGCAGAAGAAAAGAAATAACCGGAATCAGAGCTGAACTGAAGGAAATTGAGACATGAGAAACCATACAAATGATCAATGAATCCTAGAGTTGGTTTTGTGAAAAAATTAATAACATAGACTGCTAGCTAGCCTGACAAAGGAAATAAGAGAGAAGATCCAAATAAATATAATCAGAAATGACTTAGGGGACGTTACCACTAACCCTACAAAAATACAAAACACCATCAGAGACTGCTATGAACACCTGTATACACACAAACTAGAAAACCTGGAAGAAATGGATAAATTCCTGGAAATATACAACCTCCCAAGACTGAACCAGGAAGAAATTGAATGTCTGAACAGACCAATAATGAGTTCCGAAGTTGAATCAGTAGTAAAAAGCCTATCAACCAAAAAAACCCCAGGACCAGATGAATTTATAGCCACATTCTAACAGGTGTATAAAAAGAACAGCAGTCACCATTCCTACTAAAACTGTTCCAAAAAATTGATGAGAAAGGTCTTCACCCTAACTCATTCTATGAGGTCAGCATCATCCTGTTACCAAAACCTGGCAGAGACACAGCAAAAAGAAAAATTCAGGCCAATATCCTTAATGAACATAGATACAAAAATCTTCAGTAAAACACTATCAAACCAAATCCAGCAGCACATCAAAAAGCTAACCCACCACAGTCAAGTGGGCGTCATCCCTAGAACATAAGATTGGTTCAACATAGGCAAATAAATGAATGTGATTCATCACATAAAACTAAAGACAAAAACCACATGCTTACCTAGTATGTGCAGAAAAGGCTTCCAATAAAATTCAACATTCTTAATATTAAAAACACCTCAGTAAACTAGACATTGAAGGAACATACTTCAAAATAATCAGAGCCATCTATGACAAACCCACAGCCAATATCATACCGAATGGGCAAAAGCTGGAAGCATTCCCCTTGAAAACTGGAACATGACACAGATGCTCTCTCTCGCCACTCCTATTCAAATAGCATTGGAAGTCCTGGCCAGAGTTATCGGACAAGAGAAAGAAATAAAAGGCACACAAATAGGAAGAGAGGAATTCATATTATCCCTGTGTGCAGAAGACATGGTTCAAGACTACCCATAGTCTTCTGCCCAAAAGCTCCTTGATCTGATAAACAATTTTAGCAAAGTTTCATGATGTAAAATCAATGTACAGAAATGAGTAACATTCCTCTATGCCAAACAGCAGTCAAACTGAGAGCCAAATTGAGAATGCAGTCCTATTCACAATTGCCCCCCAAAAAATAAAATACCTAAGAATACGACTAACCAGAGAAGTAAAAGGTCTCTGCAATGGGAATTACAAAACACTGTTCAAATAAATCAAAGATGACACAAATAAATGGAAAACCTTGGCATGCTCATGGATAGGAAGAATCAATATTGTTAAAGTGGCCATTCTGCCCAAAGCAATTTACAGATTCAATGCTATTCCTATCAAACAACCAATGACATTCTTCACAGAATTAGAAAAAAACTATTTTAAAAATTCACATAGAACCAAAAAAGGGCCTGAATAGCCAAGGCACTCTTAAGCAAAAAGAACAAAGGTGGAGGTGTCACATTACCACTTCAAACTCTACTACAAGGCTACAGTAACCAAAACAGCATGGTATGGATACAAAAACAGATACATATACCAATGGAACAGAATAGAGCGCAGAAATAATGCCACACACCTACAACTGTCTGATCTACAAAGCCTACAAAAACAAGCAATGAGGAAAGGACTAGCTATTCGATAAATGGTGCTTGGATAACTAGCTAGCCATATGCAGAAGATTGAAGCTGGACAGACATCATATATACTGATCAATTCAAGATGGAGTAAAGACTTAAATGTAAAACTTAAAACTATAAAAACCCTGCAGGAAAACCTAGGATATACCCTCCTGGATAAAGGACCTGGCAAAGATTTCAAGACAAAGACACCAAAAGCAATTGCAACAAAAACAGAAATTGACATGTGGGGCCTGTTCAAACTAAATAGCTCTGCACAGCAAAAGAAACTATGAACAAAGTAACAGACAATCTATAGAATAGGAAATATATTTGCCTGTTATGCATTTGATGAAGGTTTAATATCCAAAATCTGTCAGGAACTTAAAAAAATTTTTAAGTAAAGAACAAACATCCCCATTAAAATGTGGGCAAAGTACATGAACAGACATTTTTCAAAAGAAGGCATATATGTGACCAACAAGCATTTGTAAAAATGCACAACATCAGTAATCATTAGAGAAATGAAAGTCAAAACCACACTGAGATACTATCTCACAGCAGCCAGAATGGCCATTATTAAAAAGTCAAAAAATAACAGATACTTGTGAGACTGGGGAGAAAATGGAACACTTATACACTGTTGGTGGGAGTGCGAATTAGTTCAGCCTTTGTGGAAAGTAAGTGTGGCGATTTCTCAAAAAAATTAAAAACAATTACCATTTGACCCAGCAATCCAGTGGGATTTATTCTTATGGTGAAATGTATTATATTCCTTTGGGTATACTGGATATAGAAATCATTCTACTATAGAGACACATGTATTTGTATGTTCATTGCAGCACTATTCACAGTAGTAAAGACAGAATCAATCTAAATGCTCATCAATGGTAGACTGCAGAAAGAACATGTGGCAGATATACACCATGGAATACTACACAGCCATTGAAAAAGAATGAGATCATATCCTTTGCTGCAAAGATGGATCTGGAGATCATTATCTTGAGCAAACTAATGCAGGACAGAAAACCAAATACCATATGTTCTCACTTATAAGTAGGAGCTAAACAGTGATAACACATGGACACAAGGAGGGGAATAACAGATACCAGGACATACTTGAGGGTGGGGGTGGAGGAGGGAGAAGATTTTTTAAAACACCTATTGAGTACTACACTTATTACCTAGATAACTAAATAATCTGTACACCAAACTGCACAACACACAGTTTACCTGTGTAACAATCCTTTGCATGTGTCTCTAAACCTAAAAGAAAAGTTAAAAAAAGATTGAGTGTTGCCAATAATACCTTGACACCTAAAAGGTAGAAACAAATTAGAGTTTCAAGGTATCTCCAGCTTATAGATTATTTTGTCTATTTTCATTATGTTTAAGGTTGAATCTTATGAAATTGCTATTTTTCAAGGTCAAAAATTTCTAATACTGGTAACTTATATGGTTCAATTTAGTATTTTGAGACTGAATAATGGTCCTTCAATTTTAATATGTTTTCAGTGTATACATGTTATACTATTACTTTTATGCATCCATATATACACCTAGTACTTTAATCATCATTAAATACAAATGCACATAATTTGTCAAAGAGAATATATTTAAAATATGCCAAAATGAAGAAAACGTTTTAATCTAAATTATTTAATTGGATGAAATAAAATTACCTCTCACATTACAATGTAAAATATATGTGACATATAACTGTTCTTATAAATGTTTTGTTCTATATTAATGCACAATTTATATTCTTAATATACAAAAGAGTTAAATAACAGAGTCATCTAAAAGTTTAAAGCTTAAAGCTAAAGCATAAAATTTCCTTGTATGTGTCTTTCTGGATTAGAGCCATATCTGTGTTCCATTTCTTCTGGAAAGATACTCTACTGGCTAATTGCTGAAAATAGGAATTTTCTTTCATCTTATCCTTGTGGATTGGTTGGGTATAAGATGGTAACTTACATTTTTGCATCCTCCATCCAGCAGACTAGAATATCTATCTTCTATTTGGACTTTATTGAGCCATACTTTTCCCAGTGCAAAGCTTTAGCTTTTTAGAAGAAAGAATTTCACTTTGTAAATTTTGTTATAAAACAGGTGTAATTTCTCCAGTTGATATCACCAATGTAAGTAGCAAATCTGTGGCAATACTAAGGGCAGCTGGTAAAGTGTGGAGTGTGTGTGTGTGTGTGTGTGTGTGTGTGTGTGTACATATACATATATACTTATATACATATTTACATGACGTGGACATAACTGAAATTAGTGACATAGGTATGTGCTAGAGTCACAAAGGTTAGATTTGATTATTCATAAAGAAATTTTGTTAATAGATGTGCTTACCAGTATAATTACAGAAAGATTTATACGAAGTAAAAAATCATGAATTTTTGACTTTAAAATTGAACATTTAAAAAACCTTTACATCTATTAAATTTTCAGTTTACTTTTTCTAAAATCAATTATAAGTTTAAAGTGTATATTATAGGAGTACTCACTTTTTATAACTTTGTTGCAACAGGTTAGCTGAAGAAAAATCTGTCAAATTTGGCAACGGTTCAGAAAATATGTGAACCTGTCACTGTAAGCAGTCTCAAAGGGCGAAATGCATTACAGGAGCTAATTAACCTTAGAAAATAATTACACAAATATGCAAATGTTGTTTAGATAATTCCATGTGCTGTCAGCTCAGGTAGTCCATCATAAATGCAGACCTTGCAATGCCTAGGTAGTAGAATCTGGCATAGATGATAAGGCTTTGGTTACTGCATCACTTGTGTTTGGCATTTAAGGATTAATGATGGCAAAAGTACATTAGGAAATTCAACCTGTATTCTGAATGTAGCAGAATTCTGGTGTAAATATACTGTACACTCTGCCACCAGCAAACACTAATTAATGGATTTAGTTCTTTTCAGGCACTTTGTACGTTAACATATTCTAAAATCATTGAGCTTAAATCAAGTTGCTTGATACAAAATGCACTCTAATGTGAAATTCATGGGGAAACCTGTGGAATAGATTTAGTATGTTTGCATTTCTGTAATTGAAGCATATTAGAAAGCCTTTCCTATTGAAATCTGTTTAGTCTCAAATTCTCTGCTGATAATATACCCTCTCTGGATTGTAGTTTATAAATATATAATGATGTAGACACAATGTGGACTGTGGGTTGGAATGATACAAATTTGCCTTGGAATAGCTTCACCACATTTATAAAATTGGGATTTTAGTATGTATTATTAGTAATGTAATATTCCAGAAATAGATATACATATATATTTAAAACTACTCTGTTTATTAATTTCTATGTTTAACATTTGTAGAAGGCTGCAAATATTTCACAGAATTTGTTAAATCCTAAAATGATGGGAATCTAGCTTTCTTAAACACGGTAAATAGTGAAAAGCCTTAATTTTGTAAAAGCCTTAATTTTGTGAAAGCCTTGGGAAATAACACATATGAAAGTTGAGATTTTAATAACTAAGGCTTATCTCCCTTATATTTTGTTATGTAAAGTAATATTTTGAATAAAACTATTTAACTGTATGTCACTAGTCTTTCAAAAATGGAGTTCACATAGCATCATTAGCCTTCTTGAAATGACTCCGTGTCACTGTTGTGCTTGCCAGTTATTGTGCTTTGAATATAGCACTGCCCTTAAGTTGCTCATAACAATACTTGTAGTCTCGCACTGTGTGCTACATGTGCTCTTCTAATTTTTCTGTTCTTCCAGTTTCTTCAGTTAGTAGCAAACTTTCAACTATCACTTACTATTCTTACTTCTTCTTACTCTTAAACCTATTTGAAACAACCTTTCTCATTTGCTGGTTGGAAATACTCAGTGGGTTTAGACCATATATTTAGTGTACACATGTTTTCCTGTAATATGGGAGCTAAACATTGGTTACTCATGGACGTGGAGATGGCAACAAAGACATTGGGGACTACCAAAGGTGGGAGAGAAGTAGGGGCAAGGGTTCAAATACTAACTGTTGGATACCACGCTTACTACCTGGATGACAACATCATTCGTATCTCAAACCTCTGCACTATATAATATACTCATATATCAAACCTGCACATGTACCCTCTGAATCTCAAATAAAAGTTAAAATAATTTTTAAAAAGATATGAAGTGTAAAAACCTGCTTAGATGCCATTTTATCCTAAAAAGACATCAGTAATTACTAAGTGGTATTTCTGATTGTACCGTTGGTTACTTGTTTTATTATAAAAAGCATGCACTTTGTAGAAATTCTGGACAGTTCAGAAAAGTGTGAAGAAACTAAGAATAGAAAACTACTCATAATCCCACTATCAATATACTGCTCAACTGCTTTTAGTGTTTTATTTGATTCTTTTTAAAAGTCTTTTTTTTTTTTTTGAGACAAAGTCTCACTCAATCACCAGGCACCAGGCTGGAGTGCAGTGGCGCGACCTCGGCTCACTGCAACCTCCGCCTCCCAGGTTCAAGCAATTCTCCTGCCTCAGCCTCTTGAGTAGCTGGGACTACAGGCGTGCGCCACCACGCCCAGCTAATTTTTTTGTACTTTTAGTAGAGACGGGGTTTCACCATGTTGGCCAAAATGGTCTCAATCTCTTGACCACGTGATCCGCCTGCCTCGGCCTCCCAAAGTGCTGGGATTACAGGTGTGAGCCACCACACCCGGCCAAAAGTCTTTTTCAAGCTTTTTTATATAGTAAAAATTATACTACATATCACACAAGATAAGTTCCATGTATTATAAACTCAAGTAGCTACATAATATTTTATTCAACAGATAAATTATTGTTTATATTTTCATTATTGGATACTTATGCTTTATCCAAAGTTTTGCTTTTATAAACGAGACAGTGATGAGTATCTTTGACCATCAATCCTTTGCTACTCTCCAGATTATTAGAAGCTGGATTCCTGAAATGAAGTTTAAATACACATTTGTTTTTATTTTTGAAATGTACTCCAAAATATTTTGTCCACAGTATCATTGCCAATAACACTAGCATTGTTAATTATTTTTTGAGTGCCTGTAGCATGCCTTGTATTCATAGTTTGGATTAAAAAGATAATCTATTTTCAACTTGGTTATATTCTAGAAGGAAGGAAAAGCAACTTGATATTAAATAAATAGAATAGAGAACAACCAATGAAATGGTATAGGATTCAAATTAAGCTACCATAGCTGATGGTAGAGCTGGCAGGTAATCTTGAGCCAACAATATTCGGCAGTTTGTTTTTTGGTTTTTTTTGAGACAGAGTCTCACTCTGTCACCAGGCACCAGGCTGGACTGCAGTGGCATGATCTTGGCTCACTGCAACTTCTGCCTCCTGGGTTCAAGCAAAGATCCTGCCTCAGCCTCCTCAGTAGCTGGGACTACAGGCAGGCGCCACCATGCCCAGCTAATTTTTGTATTTTAGTAGAGACAAGGTTTCACCAAGTTGGCCAGGATGGTCTTGATCTCTTGACCTCATGATCCACCCACCTCGGCCTCCCAAAGTGCTGGGATTACAGGCTTGAGCCACCGCGCCCGGCCTTGGCAGTTGTTTTAAACATAGGCATGATAATAATACATGTAAATAGTTAAAAATACTTCACATATATTTCTTAGAAGACATTATAGTAAATAACCAGTTCCATTTCTGAATGAGATTCTGACCTTCAGTTGACTCTCTGGCTCTTACCCTGGAAGCCTGATATGGTGGTGTGTTAGGTTGAGTTTCCCAGATAACAAATTTTGAAATGGAAGTTTGCATGCAGGAAGATTGTTGAGGAGTCCTCTTGGGATCAGCACTTGTAGGGGAGTGAAATAATAGAGTTGGACAGGGGGTAAAATGCATTGTAGTCACAACAAAGTCCTCGGCTAACCCCATGGTAGTCTCTGGATCTGAAATGACTTTTCAAAGATGTTCTGCCTTAGGCAAGAGACCAGGAGTAGGACTGTAACCTTAAGCAAGGTTGCTTTTTGGCTGAGGGCAATTTCTAGAGAGTGCCCCAGCTAAGGCCAGCACTCCCATAGCTAAGGAAATGAGTGCCTTATAACTGAAAGGATTCTGGGCATCACCCCATAGCATTCACTTTAAGTGGTTGCCAGACAGTATTGCCTGTGGTAGAAAATGACCTTTAATTGGCAGACTCCATCCGGATTAGTAGGAATCAGAACATGATATACTGTAGCTTTGATCTTCCCTAAGAGTAGTGATTCTTAGAATTGAGCATGTCTCTGAGGGTATGGGATCCTGAAAGCCATAGCTATGGAGTTATTGCAAAAGGTATTGGCTTCTTTAGGGTATAAGATTTTTAAGCCAGGATAACTCCTCATCTGCTCAAGGTCAGCCTGATTCCCTCATTTCTAAATTAACACCCCATGTTCCAAAGATAGTAAATCCTCAGAGGCTTTGAGGGTTGCCACAAAGACTGCTGCAAAGCTCCCACTAAAAAGTAGTGTTGGGGGGCTCCAAGATGGCCGAGAGGAGACAACACTGAAATGCAGCTCCCAGCAAATTAGACATGGGCTAGAAGACTTCCCAATTCTGAGTGAGGTGCTGGGTTCATTTTGGGGGGACTGGAAAGACTCTGAAAGTAGCCCAAGAAGGGAGCCAAAGCCGGGTGAGAGCTGCCCAGGGAGAAGGAACCAAGACAGAGCAGGGCACGTACCCACGTGGAATGCATAGGTTCGGGGGAGTTCACCTCCTCAGTGCTCCCATTCAGATCCTGTACTCCTCATCCCTCATTTGGAACCTCATCACTCCTGCAATCCACGGTCCACAAGAGCCCCACCAGACTGAGGGGCATCATGGGTTGTAGAAGCAAATCTAAGTGACAGCTCCAACCTGGTACTGCAAGTTGTCAGCAGGACCAGGGCTGAAGTTTGGACTAGCACCAGCAGGACTGAACAACCCATCCCACATAAAGAAGCAGAGTTGAAAGCAGGGAAACAGGTCATAATGCCTGGCAAGCCCCACCCCCCACAAAACTCAAACTGAAGCCCATGTGCCAGAGAACTTGGCAATGAATACAACAGTTTGACCCTAGCCAGGAAGATTGAGCTCAGGGAAGGAGAGATGCCATTGGAGAGGCGGGGCTAATTTCACCTGCGAACAAACCCCAGGGGAAGACCACCCACTCAGCAACCTGACTGAATTCTAGGCAGCCCAGCAGCGCCTCTACAGGCCAAAAAAGATATAGCTCTTACTGCAACAGAAAGGACGTCTACTCAGAGATTCCTCTTGAAATCACCAACTTCAAAGATCAAAGGGAGATAAATCCACAAAGATGGTGAAAAAGCAGCTCAAAAAATGGTGAAATCTTCAAAGACCAGAACACCTCTTCCCCTCCCAGGGATCACAACTCCTCACCATCACGGGAACAAAACAAGACAGAAAGTGAGTGTGACAAATTGACAGAAGCAGGTTTCAGAAGGTGGATAATAACAAACTTCTCTGAGTTAAAAGACCATGTTCTAACCCAATGCAAAGAAACTAAGAACCTAGAAAAAAGGTTAGACAAAATGCTAACTTGAATAACCAGCTTAGAGAAGAACATAAATGACTTGATGGAGCTGAGAAACATAGCATGAGAACTTCATGAGGCATGCACAAGTTTCTACAGCCAAATCAATCAAGCAGAAGAAAGGATATCAGAGATAGAAGATCAAATCAATGAAATAAAACGAGAAGGCAAGATTAGAGAAAAAAGAGTGAAAAAAAAAAACCAAACAAAGCCTCCAAAAACTATGGGATTATGTGAAAAACCTAATCTATGCTTGATCAGGGTACCTGAATGTGAAGGGAAGAATGAATCCAAGTTGGAAAACACTCTTCAGGATATTATGCTAGAGAACTTCCCCAACATAACAAGGCAGGCCAACATTCAAATCCAGTAAATACAGAGAACACCACAAAGATATTCCTCAAGAAGAGCAACCCCAAGACACATAATCGTCAGATTCACCAGGGTTGAAATGAAGGAAAATATCCTAAGGGCAGCCAGAGAGAAAGGTCGAGTCACCTACAAAGGAAAGATCATCAGACTCACAGTGGACCTCTTGGCAGAAACCCTACAAGCTAAAAGGGAGTGGGGGCCAATATTCAGCATCCTTAAAGAAAAGAACTTTCAACCCAGAATTTTATATCTGGCCAAACTAAGCTTCATAAGTGAAGGAAAAATAAAATCCTTTATGGACAAGCAATTGCTGAGAGATTTCATCACTACAAGACCTGCCTTACAAGAACTCCTGAAGGAAGTACTAAACGTGGAAAGGAACAACCAGTACCAGCCACTACAAAAACGTACAAAATGGTATCTAAACATAGAAAGGAACAACCAGTACCAGCCACTCCAAAAACGTACCAAATGGTAAAGAGCATCAACACAATGAAGAAACTTCATCAACTAATGGGCAAAATAACCAACTAGCATCAAAATGGTAGGATCAAATTCACACATAACAGTATTAACCGTAAATGTAAATGGGCTAAATGCCCCAAACAAAAGACACAGAGTGGCAAATTGGATAAAAAATCAAAACCTATTGGTGTGCTGTATTGAGGAAACCCATCTGACATGCAAGGACATACATAGGCTCAAAATAAAGGGATGGAGGAACATTTACCAAGCAAATGGAGAGCAAAAAAAAAAAAAGCAGGAGTTGCGATCCTAGTCTATGATAAAATAGACTTTAAACCAACAAAGAAAAGAGACAAAGAAGGACATTACAGAATGGTAAAAGGATCAATGCAATAAGAAGAGCTAATGATCCTAAATATATACGCACCCAATATACAGGAGCACCCAGATACATAAAGCAGGTTCTTAACGAGCTACAAAGAGACTTAGACTCCCACACAATAATAGTGGGAGACTTTAACACTCCATAGTCAATATTAGACAGATTAACCAGACAGAAAATAAACAAGGATATCCAGGACTTGGACTCAGATCTGGATGAAGCAAACCTAATAAACATCTACAGAACTCTCCACTCCAAATCCACAGAATATACATTCTTCTCAGCACCACATCACACCTACTCCAAAATTAACCACATAATTAGAAGTAAACCATTCCTCAGCAAATGCAAAAGAACAGAAATCATAACAAAAGAGTTTCTCAGACCACAGTGCAATCAAATTAGAACTCAGGATTAAGAAACACTCATAACCGTACAACTTCATGGAAACTGAACAACTGGCTCTTGAATGTTGACTTGATAAACAATGAAATGAAGGCAGAAATAAAGATGTTCTTCCAAACCAACAGGCATGAAGACAAAATGTACCAGAATCTCTGGGACACATTTAAAGCAGTGTCTAGAGGAGAATTTATAGCAATTAATGCCCACATGAAAAGCAAGGAAATATCTAAAATCGACACCCCATCATCGAAATAGAAAGAGCTAGAGGAGCCAGATTAAAAAATCTCAAAAGCTAGCAGAAGACAAGAAATACCTAAGATCAGAGCAGAATTGAAGTAGTTACAGACACAAAAAACCTTTAAAAAAATCCATAAATCCAGGAGCTGGATTTTTGAAAAGATCAACAAAATGGACCACTAGCCAGATTACTAAAAAAGAAAACAGAGAATAATCAAATAGTTGCAATAAAAACCGATAAAGGGGATACCACCACAGACTCCACAGATATAGAAACTACCATTAGAAGTTACTACAAAAAAATCTATGCACATAAACTAGTAAACCTGGAAGAAATGGATCAATTCCTGGACACTTGCACCCTCCCAAGCCTAAACCAGGAAGAAGTCAAAACCCTGAATAGACCAATAACCAGGGCTGAAGTTGAGGCAGCAATTAAGAGCCTACCAACCAAAAAAAGCCCAGGTCCAGATGGGTTCAGAGTTGAATTCTACCAGACATACAAAGAGGAGCTTGTACCACTCCTTCTGAAACTATTCTGAACAATCCAAAAAGAGGGAATCCTTCCCAAATCATTTTATGAGACCAATATCATCCTGATACCATGCCGATTTTTTAATAAAACAAACTCCTAGATAAGTAGGAACAGAAGGTTCCATATGTAAGATAATTAAAAACTGTCTTAAACTAATAGCCAGATTCATACTTAAAATGGAGGTTGACAATTTTTCCGAAATTATTGGCTTTTTTGTACACCAATCCTTCACATTGTTTTCTTAAGTAAAGGAGGCTACATGGTAAAATTTTGGATAAGGCATCCTATTCTTGGTGTTATACAATTTATAGCATCTTGAAAACTCCAAGAAATCTATCAGTCAATAGACCAGACTATTCTGTTTAACCAGCCTTTTTCAAACTAAACGAACACAGAATTTATTTTTTCAACCACATATTAATATAAATTATATTTCACAGAACAGGCAGTATGCATACTATACTAGATACATACTCATTAAAATTAAGAAAATGGTAAGGATTCTAGATTTCACCATTGTTGTCCAAAGTTGTTTTGGAAGTTCAAGCCAATATCCTGTTCTTGCATTTTAAAGTTAGAAAAAATGATCATAAGGCTCCCGGGGATATCTGTCAGTCAAAAGATCAAAAGATCTGAGTCTCTGAATCATCATTTGTAGGACTGCTGCCAATTCACATTTAAAAATCTTCCTTGGATTGGTACAACAATGAGGAATAAGTTCTATTTAAGTTCATACATACGCATAGAAGCACAAACACACACTATTTGGTATCAGAGGTCATCCCCTTATAATTAATACACTGATTATCAAGAAGAGCTGCTGGTTCTAGTACCTCTAAACATATCCCAAATGTGTTCAATACTTTCCATTTTCTGCTACCACCCTTGTTCAAGTCTCTATCATCTTAGAACTGAACTCTTATGAATATATCTTTCTGAACTGTTATAAGTACCTCCTAACGTATCTCCTTACTTCCACTCCTGCCTTCCTACAATCCATTCCCCACAGGAAAAGCTGAAGAGGGATTGATATTGTCTTTTTAAATAGAAATCACGTAACTGTTATGGCTGAATTTTGTTCCCTCGATTCATATGTTGAAGACCTAACCACCAATACCTCAGAATGTGACTGTATCTTGGAGACAGCATTTAAAGGAGCAAGTAAAATAAAAATGAGGCCACATTGGTGGGGCCTGATCCATTATGGCTAGCATCCTTGTCAGAAGAGGAGAGCAGGACACAGGCAGGCATGGAAAGAAGACTATGCTAAGACAACAGAAAGCAGCCATGTGTAAGCCAAGGAGAAAGGCCTCAGAAGGAGCAACCTGCCAACACCTTGATCTTATGAACACCCTGATCTTGGACTTAATGCCTCTGGAACTGTAAGGAATTGCATTTCTCTTGTTTGATCCACCAAGTCTGTGGTACTTTGCTATGGCAACCCTAGAAAATGAATGTAATATCCTTGTCCTGTTTAAAACTCTTCAATAATTAAATAAAATCTTAATATCTTCCCTTGGTAGAGAAGCCACTGCATTATCTGGTCCTCTCATATCTTTCTCTTCTCATCTACTATGTACCTTGTTCATTCATCTTCAGCAGCACTGACATTTTTTCCTTCCTTAAACATATTAAGGCCCTTCCTGTCTGAGGTCGTTAGCACTTGCTGTTCCTCCAATTAAGAAAGCTGTTCCTGAGTAAAATGGCTGAATAGAAGGCTCCACCAGTCATTCCCCCAGGAAGGACACCAAGCTAACAACTATCTACACACACAAAAAAACACCTTGATAAGAACCAAAAAACTCATAGTACCTAGTTTTAACTTCTTATCACTGAAAGACGCACTGAGGAGACAGGTAAAAACAGTCCTGAGCCACTGATGCCACCCCTCTCCCACCCTCCTGTCGAGGTGGCATGGTGCTGGGAAGCCATCCATCTCTGGGCATTGGAGGAAAGACAGCACAGTATTTGTGAGGCATTGAACTCAGGGCTGTTTTAAGAGAGCAGGAAGGAAAACCAGACCAAACTTCTCTGACACCCACCCATTAGAGGAAGCATTTAAACCAGCCCCAGCCAGAGGGGAATCTCCAAACCCAGCATTGGGAACTTAAGTGCCTACAAACCTCACCACCAAAGGCTATTGCACTCTGTCTCTCCAAGTAAACTTGAAAAGCAGTCTAGGCCATAAGGACTTCCACTCTTAAGCAAGGCCCAGTGCTGAACTAGGCCCAGAGACAGTGGAATGAGAGGACACATGAAATACTGAGACACCAGCTAGGGCAGCCAAGGTAGTGCTGGTGTCACCCCTCCCCTAGCCCCAGGCTGCACTTCTCACAGCTCCAAAAGAGATCTCATTCTTCCACTTTAGGAGAGGAAAGCAAAAAACAGGGAGGTCTTTGTCTGGCTTCTTGGATACCTGCTCAACCACAGCAAGATACGGCACCAGTCACAGTCGTGAGGCCCCCATTCCAGGCCCAGATCCAAGGCATTTCTAGACACATCCTGGGCCAGAAGGGAATGCACCACCTTGAAGGAAAGGTCCCAGACCTAGAAGCATTCATCAACTGCTACCTGAAGGTGCTACCTTGGGCCTTGAATAACCAGCAGTGATAACCAAGTACTACATTGAGGGCCTTGGATGAGTCTCTCAGACTTGGTGGTTTCAGGTGAGACTCAGCACATTACCAGCTGTGGTGGCTATGTGGCAAAACATTCTGCTTATAAAAATCAGACGGAAAAGTAAAAGGGATTTTGACTTGGACCTTAGGTGCCAGAAAGGCCACAGAAGGTAGAACACCAAGTAGGCTCTTGGACAGCATTTCTAAACCTGTCCTGGGCCAACTGGGAGCCCACTGCCCTGGGTGACTCTCTGGTCAGGCAACATTCATGATAAGCTGACTTAAGAGACACTGGAACCTAAGGGAATATCAGTGATAGACTGGCAGTACCCCTTGTGGACTGTTGTGGCAGTGGCTATGGGGTGAGGTGTCTCTGCTTTTGGAAAGTTGATGGAAAACTGGGAAGGACTACATCTTGCAGTTTGAGTACCAGCTCAGCTGCAATACAATAGAACACCAAGTAAATTTCTAAGGTTTTTGACTCTAGTCCCTGACTCCCAAATGACACTTCTGAACCCCCTGGGACCTGGGGGAACTCACCACCCTGATGGGAAGAACACAGGGCTGGCTGGCTTTGCCACCTGCTGATTGTAGAGCCCCAGGGACTTGAGCTAATATAGGCAGTAGTTAGGGATTCGTTACAGAAGGCGTTGGGCAATACCTACCACTTCTCTGGCTTCAGGTTTGACCCAGTGCAGTCATAGGGGTGGTGGCCACAGTGTTGCTTGTGTCACTTCAATCCCAAGCTTTAGATGTCTTAAAACAGAGAGTGAGACTCAGTTTGTTTGGTAGAAAGTGAGGGAAGAGAACAAGAGTCTCTGGTAATTCAGAGAATTCTCCTGGATCTTGTCTAAGACAATGAAAGCATACTTATATGAGTCTTTAAGAACTACAGCATTACTGGGCTTGGGGTGCCCTCTAAAACAGATAGAGCTCAGATCACAACACCCAAATTCTTTTAAGTATCTGGAAAGCCTTCCCAAGAAGGACAAGTACAAATAAGCACATACAGTGAAGACCACAATAAATAGTTAACTCTTTAATGCCCAGACACCAAAGAACATCTACTAGCATTAACAACATCCAGGAAAACATGACCTCACCAAATGAACTAAATAGGGTGCCAGGAACAAACCCTGAAAAAAACAGAAATATGTGACCTTTCAGACAAAAGCTATGAGAAGGGACAAAGAAGGTCACTATATAATGATAAAGGGGTCAATTCAGGAAGAGGATATAATAATTTTGAATATATATGCACCCAATGCTGGAGCATCCAGATATATAAAGCAAATATTATTGTAGCCAAAGAGAGAGATATATATAATATAACAGCTGGAGACTTGAACATCCTACTTTCAGAAAATCAACAAAGAAACATCAGACTTAATCTGCACTATAAACAAAATTAATCTCATAGATATTTACAGAACATTTTATCCAAGAGCTGCAGAATATACATTATTTTTCTTATCACGTGAACTATTGTCAAGGACGGACTATATGTTATGTCATAAAACAAGTCTTAAAACATTAAAAAAATTGAAATAGTATCAAGTAACTTCTCTGACCATAACCACAGTGGAATAAAATTAGAAATTAACAAGAGTAATTTTGGAAACTATACAAATAAATGGAAATTACAAAATGTGCTCCTGGAAAACCAATGGGTCAATGAAGAAATTAAGAAGAAAATTGAAAAATTTCTCAAAACAAATGATAATGAAAACACAATATACCAAAACCTATGGGATGCAGCAAAAATAGTACTAAGAGGAAAGTTTGTAGCTACAAGTGCCTACATCAAAATACAGGGAAAACATCTAATGAACAATCTAGTAATGCATCTTACAGATCTAGCAAAGCAAGAGCAAAACAGACTAAAAACTAGTAGCAGGAAAAGATGAGCAGAAATAAATGAAATTGAAATGAAAAAGAAAACCAAAAGATTGAAATAAAAAAAAATGTTTTTTTGAAAAGTTAAACAAAATTAACAAATCTTTAGCCAGACTAAGAAAAAAAGACAGAAGATCTAAAAATCAGAAATGACAAAGAAGACATTACAATTGATACCATAAAAATTTAAAGAACATTAGTGGCTACAATGAGAAACTATTAATATATGCTAACAAACTGGAAAATCTAGAATAAATGAAAACATGCTGGGATGCATACAACCTACCAAAATTGAACCAAGAAGAAATTCAAAACCTGAACAGACCAATAACAAATAACAAGATCAAAGTTGTAATAAAAGGTCTCCTAGTAAAGAAAAGGCTTGGGACTTCATGGCTTCACTGCTTAATTCTACATAACATTTTAACAATAAATAGTATCAGTTCTACTTAAACTATTCCAAAAAGTAGAGGAGGCGGGAATACTTCCAAACTCATTTTATGAGGCCAATATTGCTCTGATACCAAAACCAAAGGCACATTAAAAAAAGAAAACTACAGTTTAGTATCTATAATGAATATTGATATAAAAATCCTTAGCAAAATACTAACAAACCAAATTCAGTGACACGTTAGAAAGATCATTCATCATGACTAAGTGAGATTTATCCCTGGGGTGCAACAATGGTTCAACATAGGCTAATCAATCAATATGATACATCATATAAACATAACAAAGAATAAAAACCACATGATCATTTCAATTAATGCTGAAAGAGCATTTCATAAAATTTAATATCCCTTCATGATAAATATCCTCAAAAAACTGGAGGCAGAAGGAACATACCTCAATATAATAAAAGCCATGTATGACATACCCACAGCAAGTACCATACTGAATGGAGTAAAAACCAAAACCCTTTCCTCCAAGATCTGGAACACAACAAGGATGCCCACTGTCATCATTATTATTCAGTATAATATGGAAGTCTTAATTAGAGCAATCAGACAAGAGAAATAAATAAAGGACATCAAAATTTGAAAGGAAGAAGGCAAATTATCCTTGTTTGCGGATAATATGATCTTATATTTGGAAAAACCTAAAGACTATACCAAAAACTATTAGAACTGGTAAACAAATTCAGTAAGGATTCAGGATACAAAATTCGCATACAAAATTCAGTGACATTTCCATATGCCAGCAGTAAACAATATGAAAAAGCAATTTAAAATGCAATCCTTTTTACAATAGCCACAAATAAAATTTAATACCTAAGAATTAAAGTAAACAAATAAGTAAAAGATCTCTACAGTGAAAACTATGAGAAGTGATGAAAGAAATTGAAGACACCAGAAAAAAGAGGAATAAATATTCCATGTTCTTGAATCAAAATTATTAAAATGTCTATGGTACAATCTACAGGTTCAATGCAATTTGTATCAAAATATTAATGGCATTCTTAACAGAAATAAACATTCCTAAAATTTATATGAAACCATAAAAGACCCAGAATAGCCAAAGCTATCCTAAGCAAAAGGAACAAAACTGGAGTAATCCCATTACCTAACTTCAAATTATACTACAGAGCTTTAGTAACCAAAACAGCATGGTATTGGCATAAAAAAAGACATATAGACCAATGGAACACGATAGAGAACCAAGAAACAAATTCACCTACAGGGAACTCATTTTCAACAAAGGTACCAGAACATATACTGGGGAAAAGACAGTCTCTTCAATAAATGGTGCTGGGAAAACTGGATATCTATATGCAGAATAATGCAACTAGATCCCTCTCTCTCACCATAAACAAAAAATCTAATCAAAATGGATTAAGGACTTAAACCTAAGATCTCAAACCATAAAACTCCTTAAATCTAAGACCTCAAGCCATACTACTACTACAAAAAAAAGGGGAGAGAAATCTTCAAGACATTAGTCTGGGCAAAGTATTTCTTGAGCAATACCCCACAAACACAGGCAACCTAAGCCAAAATGGATAAATGGGATCACCTTAACTTAAAAAGCTTGTGCACACCAAGCAATACAGTCAACAAAGTAAAGAGGCAACCCACAGAATGGAAGAAATTATTTGAAAACTACTCATCTGGCCAGGGATGAATAACTAAATTATATAGGAATCTCAAACAACTCTATATGAAAAAATCTAATACTTTGATTTAAAAATGGGCAAAAGTTTGAATAGACATTTCTCAAAAGCAGACATACAAATGGCAAACAGGCATATAAAAAGGTGCTCAACGTCATTGATTGTAGGGATTTAAGAGCCCCATGTTGGACGCCGGAACGTAGGGATTCATAAGGCCCACACGTTGGACACCAGAATGTAGGGATCCTTGAACCCCACATGTTGGGAGCCAGAATATAGGGATTTAAGAGCCCACATGTTGGGTGCCAGAATGTGGGGTTCAAGAGCCCCATGTTGGGCGCCAGAATGTAGGGAACCAGCCCCGCATCACACATGTAGGTACCCTGAGTTCAGTGGCAACAAAGGAATGAGGAAAAAAAAAAAGATTGACAGAAAGTGGGACCAGGGGCCATCACTCATTACTGAAGGAGATGGTGAAGGCCCTGAGCTTAGGTTCACCACAGTATTTGCTGGTTATAATCACTTCGATCTATAGGGCAGGGGTGAAGTGATGGTGGGGAATGGGTGACATGATGGATGTGATGGTGAAATGAATCAGTGAGCCAGAACTGAATCAGTGAGGAGGAACTGTGTGTCATTCTAAAGACTGATAACAGTGGTGATTTGGGAGTTTCACAAAACAAGAATATGTGGTTACCTTTAGCTTATTATCTATGTGCAGCTGGTGGAACACGGGCCTTACAAGGAGCCTACAAGTCCGTTATGCCTTAGTGCTATGAAAGGGTTTTACATCCTTGAGCACAATGTTTATGGTAATAGAGCCTAGGTCACCCTGCACCAGAACATGAGGCATGGAGAAGGTTGCCTCCCCACAGGACTCCCGCAGTTTGTTGTTCCCAGTTTATATGTTATTCATAACCAATTTAGTAGCCACTGTGTAAGTCCTTTCTCCTTTGCTGCTTCTCCCAACAATCGATCATTAGAGAAATACAAATCAAAACTACAATGAGATATCATCTAAACCGTGTAAAAATGGCTTACATCCAAAAGATAGGCAATAACAAATCTAAAAAGGATGTAGAGAAAAAGGAACTCTCACACACCGTTGGTGAGAATGTAAGTTAGTATAACCACTGTGAAGAACAGTTTGAAGGTCCCTCAACGTAATGGTTAATGCTGAGTGTCAACTTGGTTGGACTGAAGGATACAAAGTATTGTTCCTGGGTGTGTCTGTGAAGGCGTTGCCAAAGAGATTAACATTTCAGTCAGTGGGTAGGGAAAGGCAGACCCACTCTTAATGTGGTTGGCCACCATCTAATCAGCTGCCAGAGTGGCCAGAATAAAAGTAGGCAAAGAAATTTGAAATGACCAGACTGGCCTAGCCTCCTAGCCTACATCTTTCTCTCATACTGGATGCTTCCTGTCCTTGAACATTGAACTCCAGTTTCTTCTGTTTCAGGATTTGGTCTGGATTCCTTGCTCCTTAGCTTTCAGACAGCCTATTGTGGGACCTTGTGATTATGTGAATTAATACTTCATAAACTCCCCTTATATATACATCTATCCTATTAGTTCTGTCTGTCTAGAGAACCCTGACTAATACATTCAAAAAACTAAAAATTGAGCTATCATATGGTCCACTAATCCCACTGCTGGGTGTATACCCCACAGAAAGGAAGTCAGTATATTGAAGAGGTATCTGCACTCCTGTCTTTGTTGTAGCACTGTTTACAACAAGTAAGATTTGGAAGCAACCTAAGTGTTCATTAACAGATGAATGGGTAAAGAAAATGTGATACAGTTACACAATGGAGTACTATTTAGCCACAAAAAATGAGATCCATTCAATTGCCACAAAATGTATAGAAATGGAGATCATTATGTTAAGTGAGATAAGCCAGGAGCAGAATGACAAACATCATATGTTCTCACTTATTTGTGGGATCTCAAAATCAAACAGTTGAACTCATGGACATAGAGAATAAATAGATGGTTACCAGAGGCTGGGAAGGGTAGTGGGAGGCTGGAAGGGAGGTGGGGACAGTTAATGTGTGCAAAAAAAAAAAAAAAAAAAAAGAAAATGATAATACCTACTACTCAATAGTAACGAAGTAGTACAGAAGGGCTACTACAGTCAATAATAACTTAATTGTATATTTTACAATAACTTTAAGAGTGTAATTGAATTGTTTACAACTCAAAAGATAAATGCTTGAGAGTATGGATACCCCATTCTCCATGATGTACTTATTTCACATTCCATGCCTGTATCAAAACATCTCATGTACCCCCAAAACATGTATACCTATTATATACCTACAAAATTAAAAAAAATAATAATAAAAATTAGAGTACTAGAAAAAAAGAAACCTTTTCCATTGGTCTTCATAGGGTAGATCCTTCTCATCCTTCAGGTCTCAGCTTAAATATCCCTTCCTCAGATGAATCTTCCTAGCCACTTTGTCTAATGTGCTTTACTCTCACATGGCAATAACTTTCCATTTTCTTCCCAAATAATTTTCTTTATAGCACTTCCAGTTGTGAAATGCTCTTGTCTATTTAGAGTTTAAGCTCTACAGTAGCAGAGATGTATGTTTGCCACCATATTTCTGGATACTGAAATGGTTACTGGCCCATTAAAAGCATAAAAAAATATTAAATGTATTATCACGTACCTTTGAGAGCACTCTAAACCACTGCTAGTCAGAATATAGGTTGGTACCATCGTTATAGAAAGCAATTTCACCTTATGTCTCACTTCAATGATTTTCATACCTGTTTACCCAGTAACACTATTTCTAGAAAAACAATTTTAAAAATCATAGTTAAGAGCAAAGATTTATAGCGTTAAATATACATTATATATATATATATAAATATATACACCTATTATGTATGCACAAAATTATTTAAAATAAAAATGAATTAAAATAATTTAAAAAATTAAGGTAGTGGAAAATATGTTATACACACACACACACACACACATATAGCATAGTATTATATATAATAAAATTAGAAAAACCTCAAAGGTCTGACAAAGAGGAAATGGTAAATTAAACTGAGATATCTTCACACAAATGGCAGTATTTATTCCACCTTGCTTTGGTAATCATACTTCCAAAAATCTTTCCCCTATTAGATATAATATGAGATTAGGCATCCCATATCCCCTTAGCTAAGGGATAGACATTTGACCCAATGTAAGCCAATGGAGTCCTTACCTGAAATTTGAATATTTTACACACAGATAGAAAGGAGTAGTGAAATAGTTGTTTATTCTTTCCATTGCTGGTGCCTAGACAAGACTGTCAAGCAATTTTTGCTATAAGTTTCATCAGGCTGACATCCCACTGGATACACTGTTCTGTATTTCTGGTTTGAAATAATTTCAAAACAGAAATTATTTCTAAACTTATTCATAAATAGCTGTTGCCCTCTGAGAGTTCTTCATTGCCACAGTAAACCCAGCCTCTGCCTGAGTACCCTCTGCATGACCCAACATACCAGTTAAAGGGGTCATGTCCAGCTCAGTAGCTGCATGATTGGCTTTCGTTCAGAAAGGTAGAGTGCTTCATGCCATTCAAGATATTTTCAATTCCACTCTTGCTTCCTGTCCTTAACAAGCACCTTTGATTTTGCGTGTTTACTCATATTTTTCCTTTAATTTCATATTTGCTGTATTAGTTCAATTCAGTATTTGTGGCTGGCAAAAGAAGAATTCTATTTGATGTACTCTAAGTCTTGTTTTCAATGTTGGAAAATTCTTAAGTTTTTTAAAAAGCACACAGAACTATGTGAAGCCTAATTTTATTTAAAATATATTTTGAAATACTGGCATTTATATCAAATATTGGCATGCATATATACATGTAAAATATAGCAAAATCTTATAATGCTCATCTGTTGGTACTATAGTATATGGAAAACATTCTTTTTAATTTTCATTAAGCTTTCTGCATCTGTTTATGTTACACCTCTAAAGTTATGTAATTTTAAAAATAATTAGGATGGATTGTAGCTCTATCAGGGGGCTTTGCTGTTGTATTAGGCATTGTTACAAGTGCATTTATAATCCTAATGACTAATGATTCCCTGGGATTATTTTAATTGCACATGTTGATCTCCTAGCCTCATATGTCTATGTCATATACATCAATTTCAGGGTGTGTAATTCTTGCTGACTGACTTGTTGCTAACTTATATCATCTTACAAGATGATAAATTATATGATCACCCAATCTTTAGCAGTTATACCTATTCTCAATTCACACAATGTTTAGGAAAATATTAGCTCTTCAGCTGTCATTGGCCTTTACTATGGTACTAGAGTGTACCTAGGAAAAACTTCTCCCCAGAAGGCATTGTAACACATTCACTTTTTAAAGGGAAAAATTCGGAAACATGGTGGTACTGACCATAGATAGAGTTTGTAGCTAGCTCTTTTCTTGGATGAATACTTTGAAAAATACCACATCTCCATAAAATTCTGGAAAAAAATTCTCACTTCGAATGCTGAATTAGTGTTTATAAACCAACACAGAAAGTGTTGTGTTCAATAGCCAAACCCCCTGGTGACCCACAGCTGTGTCTGGACAGGGACTGCACATTTCACTCAAGGAAGAAGTTCCTCTTTGTGTACCTCACCCCCCAGCATGGAATGTTAGTGAGAATTCTCTCCAAGATGTGTGGATTTAATGCTGGACAGGAACATTATTGAAAAGTATGCAATTAAACTTTTTAACTTCTTTGTTTCAGATAAGAAGGATGGGAAGGTATAAATAAATATATTTTAATGGTTATTATCATTATCTTAGAAATTAATGGTATAATTCAGCTCACAGTTTAATAATAGGGAAAATTAATTGAGGCCACATGTGCCTATCTATGGCCATTTGAATGTATCTAGGGTTGTAGGTGACCATGCAATTGTTCCTGAGATTCCCTGCTGGATATTTATCTTCCCTCATCTCCTGGCCAGACTCAGAGGAGCCAATGGGGTATTCAGAGCAACCACTACAGGGAAGGAGCCCAGGGTCTGAGTAAGCTGATGGGCCAGCTGCCAAATAATTAAGTGACATGAGTGAAAAATAAAGGTGATGTGTTAACAAATAAAGACACATATAAATAAGCATAGTCATGATATATAAAATATACTTATAATATCTAAATAAGTAAAAAACTTTACCAATGTCATAAGGAAAATAAATGTATTTTAGGACTTGAATGAAGAGGAAAACACCTCTGGAGAGGATATGACTCAGGATAACCTCTGCCTTTTCTAGTATTTCCGACTGCTTGGGCTTGATTAGCACCTCCCACCTAACCCTTTGTGCAGTCCATTAGGCCAGTCTGAATCCCATCTGTATAGTAAGTTCCTCGCAGCCAGGCTATTATCTTATTTATCTTGAATTACTTGTAATTAATTGTGCCAGAAACATACATAGATGTTTCTCAGTATTTTTTTAATGAGTGATGTATGAAAATGAGAAACATTTTACAGTTAGACAGGACAGTAGAGATGGCATTGAGAAGTAGAATTTTGATGGTGGAGACTGATGAGGACATTCCAGTCAGAGTAAACAGTGTTAGCAAAGGGCATCATAAAAAAACAGGTAAGCAAGGCTGTACAACGCTAGGCTAGAGGTCTCTGTAGCTATATCAGGAAAGAGGTGTTTAGTATTTTATTTTTATATAAAAATTCACATTTTCTAATGGATATTAGTAGGATAAATGTCTCTTTCTTTGTCTACTGGTATTTACCTCTGTTTTTACTGTGTGTATGACAATGTATGTGAATTTAGAAAATAAGCACAGAGAACATGGATAACATTCTAGAATATAAAACAAATAAAGTACAGTTTCAAAATGACAATGACATCTATATGTAGAAAACAAAGTTGGTGAACATTAATGACATGAACTATCTACTTTAATAAGAAAAAATTTAAAAAGATATTGTAGATATCAAAATAATTTACCAATAAGATTAAACATTTTGTTAAATAGCTTGCTTTTTACTGATAAATCATGTAAAAACACTTATTCAAAGTATATTTATTGTGTATTATGGATTAGGTGCTATTCTGAGGACACTTATGCACTGGGAATAAAATGAACATAGTTCCTGCTCTACTCTCTAATTATAGTCTGGCAGGTTAAACAGATAAGTAAATAAACAAATGGTATAAAATGATAAATCATGATGAATGCTATGAATAAAATAAACAAAGTGCAGAGAGATAAAATAATTGTGAAGAACCTACTTGTTTAGAGTCTGTAGAGAGGCCCTTCTAACAATGTGGCAATTAAGGTAAACCATGTAAGGCACAGAGTCAGGCAAGTGTGTTCTAAGCAGAGTTGCAGTTGCAGATGTTATTCCAGATAGTAATCAGAGCATGCCATCCTTCCTTCCTTCCCAAAATATTTAGTGTGTGGCTCTATTAGGTAAATCGACATACTCGGTGGTTAAAGAGGTAGAGAAATGGACCAGGTACATTTTCTGTCTTCAAGGAGGGATCATAATTTTGATATTATAATTTACCATGGTGTGTAGGAGCTGGCTTCTACACATGTGACAGCTGATTGTTAAATACTCAAGAATGTTGTAACCTGCTTGTTAAATAGCTGATAGGCTAAATCATCCAGGGTAAGAGCATTTACACTACAATAATTGGCAGTCATTACAAATCAGTGTATTTTCTTTTCTCTAGAGAGTTGGTGGTTAAATATTTATCAACAACCTGTAACTCTTCAGTTGTAAGGCTGACTCAAAAGGAACTGAAGCTACTTACTGAGTTTGGGCTCTTTTGTATTCTACTATCAACTGTTTACATAGGGTGCAACTTTGAAAATGTGCAAAAGGGATTATTTGATATTGCCATCTCAATATTAATAATGCAAAGTGCTTTCAGTAGATTTTAGGGTTGGAAATTTGAGACTGTAAACTTGGTAAGATCAGACAATATGACTCTTATTCCCCGCTCTACCCTCAGCATTAGCCAGACCTGTGATCACTGCTGGTGAAGTTTGCTCTTCCGGGAATACTCTCCCCGTCATGATCTCCATCTAATCCTGTTGTCTTACAAGTATAAAATGATATCTCCCATCTTAGAAGAAAGATTTTGTTTCCCCCATATACCCTCCTTCAATAGCTCTATTTCTTCATTTTTCATTCTTTTTCCATTCCAAGAGAGCATTTTGCTCTCTGTCCTAAAGTCCCTATTTCAGACTTTTGTCTCTATCACTTCACTAAACTGTTCCCGTGAAGGGCAGCAAATACAAAGGACAATTATCAGTCCTTGTCTTGCTCAGTCTTGCAGTGATATTTGACACAGATGGTCACTCATCATTCTTCACACTTGTTTATGTGAGGCACCTTTTCCCATTTTCCTCCTACATCACCAGCCACTCCTTTTGAGTCTCCTTGACTATATACTCATCCCAATTTCAAATTCTAAATACAGGAGTTCCCTAGGAACTTTCACTGGTGCTTATATATTGATTATATAGTATATATTGATGCCTGACCTATTCTGAGGTCCAAGCACTTAGCACAGCGTAGAAAGCCCTTTCACAGTGCAGCCTCAGCCTAGCTCTCCAACATCACGTTCTTTCATTCTTTACTTGACTCATCATGCTTGATCACACAGAAGTTCTTATTTTTTTCCTGAAAAAATAAAGCTGAGTCTTTAAGACTTCATTTCAGTTTTCCTCTGCTTATAATACTCTACCCCTATTTCTTCTATGACTTACTGACATACTTTTTTCAGGGTCGTGCTCTAATGTCATCTCTCTGACCATCTCATCTAGAATAGCAACACCATAATCTCAAATCTTTTCCTTCATACTAATTATTTATGTGTATACATAATATATCTATGCACACACATATACATTTGTTTATAATTTCACAAATATAGTATATGTCAATATATTTTCTAAAATGTCTATAAAATTTTAATATACTATATACTGTATAGCATAAAGTACAAAAATATAGTACTTAATGTATAGTATAAAGTAATATAATATACTCTCCCTGGAATGAAAACTTCCTGAGAACAGAAAGCTATTTTTCTATAGTTCCATCACCTAAAAACAGTGCCTGACACATAGTAAGAACTTAAAATTCATTTATTGAATGACTGAAAAAATTACCTAAAAATTAATAATCTTTGTGTAGTCTTCTTATTTAACTATTTTCACCCTTGTTTACCCTCCTCCTTTCATCAATTGAGGCATAATAATCTACGCCATACAGCAGTAACTTAAGAGAATGAAGGCTTGAATCCAGGTATTTTCATTACGTTTTACTTCAAATACATGTTTTCCATTATATTGCCACCTCTAATTGTAATTTTATTTAGAGCCAGTTAGTTTGTAATATGCAATGCAATTAGCAATTTCTAGCCACGAGATTTATTCATCAGGAAGACCTACTGAATATCTGCTATGAGGTATCCACTCTACTAGTGCTTGGAATCCAAAGACAAAGAAAACACTGCTCTTACATGCAAAGGACTCTCTGTCTTACACAAGTAAACATGCAAAAATTATTGTACTAATTTCTGGGGATATTATGTACAACTTGTACAGCAAAAGCATCATATTTCAACTTTAAAATTTCTGTTTGAAGGAATTTCTACACACACATGCACATATGCACACACAAATATGTGCAATCATCTACACACTTTATAACAACCTTAAATGCATGACTGTATTATGTGAACTCTTTCTTTTTGAAGGTATTTATATTTCAGGGCCAGATATAAGCGCAGAAACGTCTGACCTTATAAGAAATGTTATTCCTTATTTGTTAAAAGTTGAGCATTAAAATCAAATTCAAGACTAGGAAATAGCAGCTTCACTTGGAGCTTTCTCCACAGAGTTCTTGCCCTCAAAATAAAGTCAGTGGAAGAGAAAATGCAAATCCCTTTTCAATTATTCATTTTTTCCAACTTGGAAAATTTTTCAATACTTATTCTTTACTCTGGATATCAGTTATTCTTTTCACTGACTTGCATTATCTTTCCATATACACATATTTTCCAGGATCGTATTTGGCCTGCAAATAACCTCACAGGTAATTTATTTTGCAAATAGTTCATGTTTGATCTAGGTGGCAAGGCAAATAGTTTTCATATTATTTAGCTGACTAGGATGGAAGGTGGAAAAGAAAATTTTATTTGACATTTCCTGTCAGTAAGCTGCTAGTGCTAAGAACAGAAACTCTGCATAAGCAATAGTACTGGCTACTAAATTCTTTTGTGCAATGATGATGCTAACTATACCTTAATAAGAATGATGTTGGCATGCCTGTCCTTGAATATGTTAAAAAGTGTGTACAGTTGATTAAACAGTCTCAAGCAGTCAGTGTTGATCCTGGTAAGAATGTACTCCAAAAGCAATATGGATTTGAAAGTGTCATCTAAAAAGCACAAAAAGCCATTATTGTAAAATTTGATATCTAGTCTCTACAATGTATGTTATAATGATGCTGATTTTTTTTTACCATGCTGAATGCAAGAATTAAATTGAACATTGATGGTTTAAGACACCCTCTTTATTTAGAATATGCAAGAACAATACTAAAATATTAATGATGATAGTTAACATATTTATACTATGTATATTTGGCAGTCTTTTGCAATATAATTTGTCTGAAGACTTTAAGAAATTCTTTAGTCAGAGATCTATGGGGTAATATAAACCTTAACATAGATAAGTTTTTGTTTTTGTTTTTTTTTTTTGAGTCGTCCAGGCTGGAATGCAGTGGTGCTGTCTTGGCTCACTGCAACCTCTGCCTCCCAGGTTCAAGCAATTCTCCTGCCTCAGCCTCCTGAGTAACTGGGACTACAGGCACCTGCCACCATGCCTGGCTAATTTTTTGTATTTTTAGTAGAGACTGGGTTTCACCTTGCTACCCAGGATGGTCTTGATCTCCTGACCTCATGATTCGTCTGCCTCAGCCTCCCAAAGTGTTGGGATTACAGGCGTGAGCCACCGCACCCGACTAAGTCATGTTTTTAATACCAACCTATAAAATTTTTTAAAATCATAATTTGTGGTTATCTGTCTTTTTACAAACTTATTCTTTGAAAACAAAATCCTCTCACATTCACCACTCATTGTTTTGGGAATCTACAAGTATATTCCATGAATGTGCTGCGCAGTAGTGTCCTTGGCCACTGGTTAGCTTCCACCATTTCCTTGCCTCAATTCCCACTTGCTGTGGTGGAATCTCCTGTCTCTGTTGAGGCCAAAGCAACAAATGGGCTATCAAATATCCTGTCTATGGGGAAAAAGAAACCTCAATCTTCAACAGCCAAAGAAAACTGCTGACATCAAAGCAATTCACAGTATGAGCTACCAAAGTT
Source organism: Cacajao melanocephalus (assembly GCA_963573385.1). Classification (NCBI taxonomy): domain Eukaryota; kingdom Metazoa; phylum Chordata; class Mammalia; order Primates; family Pitheciidae; genus Cacajao; species Cacajao melanocephalus. The sequence goes on along the minus strand of CAUYLG010030298.1, from coordinate 4,462 downwards.
CCATAGAGAATTTACTCAAAGACCATCAATTTTTATCTGCCTTTTTTTTTGATAGTACACACTGAACTAAAAAAATTGGGCCATCCTCAGAACCAACTGCTTCCTCCAGACCTTCAATTTGACATTGAAATAAAGTTTTGCCTTTAAAATTTACAAGGAGAAATGTCATCCAACAATGGTAAATATCAGTTTCCTATGAAAGCCATAAATAAAAATGTTTATGTGCAATCTACTGATTTTAAGTCTTGATAGCTAATTTAAATCTTGTGAAATATATATATATTTCACAAGATTTATATATATATATATAAGTTATTTATTTATTTATTTTTAGGTGGAGTCTCGTTGTGTTGCCTAGCCTGGAGTGCAGTGGTGCAATCTCGACTCACTGCAACCTCTGCCTCCCGGGTTCAAGCAATTTTCCTGCCTCAGCTTCCCGAGTAGCTGGGACTACAGGCATGGGCCACCACACCTGGCTAATTTTTTTGTATTTTTAGTAGAGATGGTGTTTCATCATGTTAGCCAGGATGGTCTCGATCTCCTGACCTTGTGATCCACCCACCTCAGCCTCCCAAAGTGCTGGGATTACAGGCGTGAATCACCACACCCGGCCAATATTCTTATTATAATATAGAAATAAACTTTATTCATTTAATGTAGAAAAAGAAGAGTTAAGATGTCTATAAAGAAGATTATTTATAAATCAATTCAGTTCAACAGTATTGTTTAACAGTTGGGGAAAAATCTAGGTTTACAATAAAAGCACATTAAAATCACAGCACTGCTTAATTAGTCTATAGGACGAATTCCCTCTCCTTCATCCTCGGTAAATATTCCTGAATACTGTTGTAGGAACAGCTCTTAACTGGACAGCTGTTATGTATATCTTTAGTAGAGGCAAGATTCCTGAGAAACTCTTATGTAGGATATAATTTTGTCTCATATCCCTCTTTAAAGAAAAGCAAGAAGTTCTGACATGGACAGGAAATAAGCAAGTAGAAAAATGTCAACACTTCCTGTGTGGCGTGGCATAAACAATATGGCTGTGTGCAAGAAAACTGTAGATAATATAAGGACTCAGGGGAAAATCAAGGCTGTTGGAAGGGATAATGATGAAAGCAAGGAGTAATGTGGGGAACCATAAAAACTCCATGATCTCTGCCAGTCTACATCAAGCCACCTCAAAGAGACATACTAAAGAAAAAGTCTGTTTGCTTTGCAAATACAGCTTTGAGACAAACATGCTATCCCACCCTTCAAAAAAAAAATGCTGTCCATAAATTTCCGTTGTGAGGTAAGGCAAGAGCAGGACTGGGAGGGGAAGACAGCACAGTAGTGCAGTGTCACTGCAGCCCAACGTGTCTACACAGAGGAAAGCAAGCAGCCACCACAAGTCTCTGGACTCCTGTTGTAACAGAAGGGTAATAACAAAGAAAACTTGTGAAACTTTTGGATTATGACATAAAGCAAAAGAAAGGAAATTTTATAGACAAATTAAAGTTTTGAATTTTTGAAGTGAACAATTAAGCTTATGATTAATCACAGAAAATACGTTATTTTCCTTGACTTGAGAATAGCTTCTGGCAAGAAAACTCAGCAATGTTGCACTCCATCAGATTCCACTAAGCAGTAGAGAAACAAAGTAGTCTCCCTAAAATAAAGATGACTCGGCAGCATAGTTCTCACGCCATGATGTTTAGATTTGAGTATGAGGGACCAATTTAATAAATTTTTATTTAATAAATTTTTAATAAATTTAATATTTTTAATTTTTTAATTTTTAAATAATTTTTTAATTTTAATAATTTTTTAAATTTTTAATAAAATTTTTAATTTTTTAATAAATTTAATATTTTTAATAAATTTTTAATAAATAATTTAATAAAGGTGATAAATCATAGTCATTTCATTTTTAAAATTTTACTTAGTTATTCTAGGCTGTGTATGTATCTAAAAATAAATGAATATAGTTTCAGTTAAATCCTTGTTTCTTCACAGCTTGAACAGAAATCAATGTAATCACATAAAACTATAATTGATAACACAAACACTTCTCATAAGACCTGAAAAGAAACTGAATACCAAGAAAAAGAATGGTATGGTTAAAACTGTTATACAAATCTTAAACAGATAAACATAACTTTATTAATTGTGCTACATCATTTAAATATTTGAGACTTTCATATTTTTTAAAAAGGCAGACTCTAACAGATTTTATATACTGTCAGAAAGACTTCACATGAAAGATTTATCTTATCTGGAAAATGTGTGTGGATTTCAATTTGTTGTGAAATGCCCTGAAAATTGATCTTCTGAACCCCAGATTTTTCTGATATACTTTAGCATGTGATTTGAACAGCTGCTAATTCCACTTGCAATTTAGTCATCAAAAGTGAATAGCAGATTAAACAATAAAGTGGCAAATGTCATCTCACACAAAGGGTAACTTGTATGTGAATGTGATTTAGAATTCATGAAGTTTGCCTACCAAACAGGACATTTGGAATTGCCTGTGGAGATCAATTTACTATGCAATTTTACTTTGGAAATAATTCATTTAGTGACTATTAGAAATATAATACTGTAATATTGATTGTCTTAAAAACAATTTGTCTGCCACTTGAGCCTAGAGTCAGGCAAACTATACTCCCTAGGCCAAATCTGCTGTACCTCCCATTTTTGTAAATAAAGTTTTATTGGAACATAGCCACACATGCATTCCTTATTGTCTATGGCTACTTTTGTGCTACAACAAAAAAGTTGAGTTGTTATTACAGAAACTCTATGGTCTGAAAAACCTAAAATATTTATAATCTTGCTATTTGTAGAAAAAGCTTGTCAATCCCTATTTTAGTCTTTATTATTTGTTATACAAACAAGACTTAACATTTATCATGATGAGAATTACCTATCATTTATTATCCCCCACTGTATTAAAACTTCCTATACTTCTTTTCTCTCACTTCAGTTCTGTGAAGTACTGTTATTCCCGTTAAATATATGAGAAATGAGAAGCTTAAGGAGTTTAAATGCTTTGCCCAGGTAAACAGTGGAGTCAAGATCCAGCCTCAACTCTGAATCAAAACTGGTATTATTCCTCTTAATTCATCTCATCTCCAATAAGTCCATGGTCTTCCTTTTTCCAGACAACTTGCATGATTTGAAGCTAAGAGAAATGGTGCCAATAGATTAAGTAAGTGTCTTAGCCACTTGGATGTAAAGTTATGCTTAATATAGAAGACAGGGAGAAATAGCTTTTAAAGGTTCCCGAAAGTGTAAAGAGTTCAATCTAAGTACTCAGGTTGACACAGTCTGTCTTAAAGTTTTCAAATAAGCCTGTGACTGGGAGGCACAATTTGGTTGTTAATAAGTAAGGTCTTTTGGCAAACAACATATGTCAAGCTTCACCTCTTCATCTTTTAAGAAGAAATAAAAATCATGGGAATTTGGGGTTATCACTAAAACATCTGAATGCTCAGTCTTGTCTGGCCAGTTTGACATTCTGTCAGAATGTTCTGAAAAAATGAAACGTTTACTCAAAGCAGACAGGCAAAACAGGGTCAACTGTGACTTTTGGCAGAGGACCTTTTCCCACACCCCCCACACACTTGTCCATGAACCATTTATTATTTTTCTCCTGAAACAGGTATGCCTTGCCTGCCCTCCAAAATATTTCATATATTTCTTGGGAATTAATCAGCAAAGTATCTCAACGTGGTCTTTCTCTTTCATTCAAGAATGGCAGCATTAACCCAAGTTTTACTACTCTCATGTGAAACTTGAAAAGTAGATGATTTGTTTACTTACATTTTTAACCCCACATTTACCCATGGAGAATTTGAGATAGTTCCAAGAATAGGAATCCTAAATTAACAGACTATATCATCTGAAAATAGCAATTTGATTTGTTCTGGAAACTTCAAGAGGCTAGATATATATATTTTTTTGTTGTACTTTAGGTTCTGGGGTACATGTGCAGATCATGCAGGGTTGTTGCATAGGTACTTACATGGCAAGGTGGTTTGCTGCCTCCATCCCTCTGTCACCTCTATCTGGCATTTCTCTCCCCATGTTATCCCTCCCCAACCTCACCACCCCCTGATGTCCCTCCCCTAACCTCCCCCAACAGTCCCCAGTGTGTGATGCTCCCCTCCCTGTGTCCATGTGTTCAAATTGTTCAACACCCGCCTGTGAGTGAGAACATGCAGTGTTTGATTTTCTGTTCTTGTGTCAGTTTGCTGAGAATGATGGTTTCCAGATTCATCCATGTCCATACAAAGGTCATGAACTCAAAATTTTTTATGGCTGCATAGTGTTCCATGGTGTATATGTGCCACATTTTCCTTGCCCAGTCTATCATCAATGGGCATTTGGGTTGGTTCGAGGTCTTTGCTACTGTAAACAGTGCCACAATGAACATATGTGTGCATGTGTCTTTATAGTAGAACAATTTATAATCCTT